>QFEF01000954.1:0-18114 GCA_003316035.1 Neoboletus subvelutipes
GACTGACCTGCATTCAGACAAACCTCGTCTTCGAGAATGGTGACCGCCAGCTCGACGATAGATAAAGCGCTAGTGCATGGAAGTTGGGAAGCCATTCGGAGCGCTTCTGTACACGCGCTGGAGGGTGAGGGCTCGTGTTAGTCGAAACGTCGGAGCGTTTTATGACGATGACGAGTCACCGTTTCATCGCGGATTTCACTTGAGCTTCCGACGCTCTACCGTGCTGCCCAGCGCCGCCATGCACGGCAACGTAGGATATCTTTTGGGGTGTCATGAAATGGGTTGAGTTGGCACGGAACTGGGCACGGTTGCAACTTCGAAATCACTTACCCAACTTGGTCCACTATGCATAGAGAAAGAAATCGACGAGACATGCGTGTCTCAAAAACGTTGGTATTGATGGAACAAACTCGTAAATACATGCGAGACGTAAAGTACACATGCAAAAGTCGTCATAATGAGTCTAATAATGGTCCACAACACCATATCCCTTCAGTGTAAAACTGCAATCAAGAACGACACCTGTGTAGCGTTACTGGTATTTCTTTCTTTGGTCAATCGTTGATCATTTGCTCCCCACCAGCACCCTCCATCCGATCAACAGCTCTCTTGCACGTCGTCTGGCAGCATAGCACACAATGGCATGGTGGCGATGGTTGCAAGCACGAGGACGATGTAAACTCCATACCCACCCATAAAGTTGTTTTGGATCGAATACGCAAACAACGACGTCGCTGACGCGGGTCCAACAGCACGAACGACAGATGCAGTGGTTTGTGCGACACCGTTGAGCGCACCAAGACATCGTCGGTTCGGGGCGGCAGCCGTGATGTACATTAGGATGCAGCCTAAGATCACGCCATCAGTTTGGAGGGGTAGACGACTAGAAGTGACGCACCAAAGGACATGTCCACGACGATTGTCAACGCTAGATGACAAATAAGCACGAGCCAGACGAGCCAGGTGATTCCCCACTGTTGAGCAATCCAGTTTATGATGGGGAAGAGAATGAAAATCGGGATGAAACAGAAGTGGCCAATGCGTAATAATTTTTTGGGTCCTAGTCTAACTATGAGTGGGGCAAAGTAGAACGCCTGGAAGAGGCCGTTACATATGCCAAAGCAGGCCATCCAAAGTCCGATGCTCATGGGTGTGAATCCTAAACCTCCGAACTCGATTGGTGTAGAGTAGAAAAGAGGTTGGAGTGAGTACAGTGCTATTTCGAGGATGGCAAGCACTCCATAGTTTGCTATGCGCAACACCCTTCGTGCGTTGAGAAGTTTGGAAAGAGGCATCGGGGCATCTGAAGGAGGCGAGCGAAATTCTTGTTGCTGGTCAATAGTGGCATAGTTGACTTGATGGCCACCGGCTTCCCTATCGACGGAAGAATCGTGTTTCTCTGGTGTGACGCTAGAAGGTAGGGACTTGGTGGTTGTCAGCTGTAAACTATGGTATCAGCATGTCCGGACTACCCACTTCTTTGAGAAAAAGAAGAACGGCCACAAAAGTCAACAATGAGAACCCGGCAGCGACACCACATGGCAAGAAATAAGGAAATTCCGCCCAGAATGGCGAGCTGAAGAGCCGAGGAAAGTTATCCTGTGGCCGTGCAAGCGTCCCGCCGATGACTGGACTGCGGAGAGTCAATTCAAATGCAGATTGCAAGGGACTATCCATCATACTCACCCAAGTGTCATGCCCAGTGACCAAGCTATAGGCAACAAGGCAATGCCCTGAGCCATGTTCGTAGAGTCCGTCAGTTCCCCCAGCATGCTCTTCATAACACCAATATTGCCGTTCAGAGCACCGGTGATACAACGGCTGAGCAGGTGACCGAATAGGTGTAAGATCCGAAGCCTGCATGAGCCGAGAAGGCATACCTTAATACCAATCCGGTAAATGTACGCGATAGACCGAAGCAGAACATTGACATGGAAAGACCAAATACACCTAATAGAAGTACGGGCTTACGGCCGATATGGTCGGACGCTCGGCTCCACTGGAGGACAGTCGCGGCCTGTGTGACAAAGAAGAGCGACTCCTGAGATCAAACATCAGCGATTAAGCCAATAAGAGGTAGAGACTCTGGCAATATTTACGTACAATCATCCCTGCATAGTAACCTAACCAACAGCATTTTAGCGATGCGAACTGGCAACGGAGGTGCGAGTAGTACTCACCGACTTTTGTTTCGTCGCCGCCTGTGATGTTGATCTCACGTATAAGCTAGATCGAGTAGAGTGAGCGCGGGACGCAAGCACGACGACACGGGCTTACCTGGTTGATGAATGGATATATACATTGTGATGCGATGGGTTCGACCAAGACTGAGAGCAGGAGAACGCTGATCTGGAGTTTTGGCAGAGGGGAGGGTTTCTTGGGTTCGTTCCCGTCGCTGACGGCGGAGAGCAAGGGTGTCTGGTCGTCGCTGTGGGCATGAGTGGGCGAGACAGTCATCCCGATGCGAGAGGAGGAAGGAAGAAAGGAACGGTGGTCGATTGGGCCCGTCTGGAAATTTATAGGCCAAAGTTGTTGACGGCAATGGCAAAAAAAAAATCAACCACACACAGATCGGGAGCGCAACTCCATTTACATACGAAATGTCCAGAATGACATACAGACCCATTTGACGCGGTAAACCACGTTGGGATATTTCCGGCCCGCTGCGAAAGGACTCAGCTGACAGCCCACCAAGCAAGGTTCTGCTGTATGAAACTGATCAATATCGTTCAGACCCGAGCGGGATCAAACCTAGAGAGTAGCCCCCGAACGTATGAACTCGCAGGGTCGCTGAATTGCTCATCCTATTTCGGACAGCCATCGGCTTCGGCCGAACTCCTTGTGCCCAAATGGCTCAGTGTGTCTCGACTCTTTTACACTGGCCCATGTTCTCCAGGACAGACCACCGTCTACTCCGCAACGGCCTTCGTGCCGTGTGGGTTCTTGTAGTCGTCTGGCTTGAGCTTGGTACGTTCCGTTTTGCCCTGCACGACTGTCGTTGGCCAGATACACGGCAGGTGTGTGCGTCTGTCTCCTCTGTGCTTGCATCGTGCCAATGAGCGAGTTGCCTTTGATTCAGCCTCACATCCCTAGTTCACGTGTCGTGCGGATACTCGTGGTAGCAGATCCACAAATAATCGACCACCATTCATATCCAGGTCGTGGGCCGCTTCTTTCTGCGCTGAGTCAATATGTCGTGGACCTTAACCTTCGCAAGAGCTGGAATTCTGCATTCCGTCGTCTCCGGCCTAATGCCGTGGTGGTGCTAGGTACGTTCGGATAGTCCACTGCCTTGTGTAGTGCACTAAACAGTACTCCAGGTGACATGATGGACAACGGTCGTTTATCCATGTCAACCGACGAGTACGTCCCTTCATAACACACGCCCCGAAGCGTCCCTTCACGTATGAATTAAGGTTGGTTTCTTCCCAGATACGAAGCCTATTTCACGCGATATCAGAGCATCTTCAATATGGGCGATTCACCACCTCCGGTCTATTACTTACCAGGTAATCACGATGTTGGGTTCGTCTCTTCTCTATCCGCGGTCTATACACCATCTCACGCAGCCACTCTTCCAGCCTTGGTAATTTGACCCCGTTCTCTCTGGAGGCTGACCAGCGCTACATATCTCATTTCGGTCCTCGGAATTACCGCCGTACCATCGGGAACCACACCCTCGTGTTCATTGACGCTCCCGCTCTCATCGAAGAGGACTTGTTGCTTGCTGAACGTGGACATACGTTTGACAGTTGGCCTACTATTTCACATGGTCCCGTAGAGTTTGTGAAACAGACTGCGTCGGTCGGCTCTCTGGGTCCCGTTGTCTTGTTTACGCACATTCCTCTTGCTCGTCCTTTGGATGCGTCCTGTGGTCCCTTGCGCGAGAAAGGGACGATACGGCAGGGCTATGGATTCGGTTACCAGAATACGCTCTCGGACGGGACAACAGAGTTCTTACTCCAGTCCCTCAAGCCATCTCTCGTCATGAGGTTTGTCCACAGTTCGTGCAAGGAGCGTACCTCTGACTGTGCAACAGTGGCGATGACCATGACTACTGTGAATATGAACACGCTATCGCCCCGTCTGATGATAAGATTCAAGAAGTCACCGTCAAGTCGATCTCAATTGCAATGGGAATCCGTCGGCCGGGCTTCCAACTACTCTCACTAATTTCAACAGTACCCTCACCAGATCACATCACGCAAATCCCAGTCTCCCCTCCTTTGCACGCTCCTTGCTTAATGCCAGATCAATTGGGAATATACTTTTTTATCTACATTCCACTCGTATTACTGTCTCTTCTCATTCTGCTTGCGTTCAACATTACGCGCGTGCATGGAGGCATTGGTTATCAGCCATGGAATAGAAAGCATAGTCGTCAAGACACACCCGAAGCGTTGCACGAGTTATCCCGGGATAACTCGTCGCACGCGTCCGATTCTTTCCTTCCACCTCCCGCAAATAAATCACGAGAACACTACGCACCTCTGCGTCGTCGCTCTTATTCGTTATCCTGGACGTGGTCATTCTCGCTCGGTGGTCATCGGCGCCGCGTCACGCTTCCAAACCCGTTTGGAAAATGGCGTTTGAGGGCCGAACACCGAATGCCTCAGTGTGACGTGGGGGTGCTCGTTGGGTTGTTGCAGGATGTGGGGATGGTGGCGTGGCCACCTATTTTCGTGTTTTTGGCGACGTCGTGGTGGGTCATGCAGTGGTAGCATCGGGGACAAACGCGTCAGACGGTGCTTCAGAGCGCTAACCTGTATCGTGAACGTCCTTAGGGACTTTATAAAGGATACGATCACTCTATTTTCATTCGGTCTCTCGTACAGACACTGGTAGGATTGGTCGAGTTGGCCTCCTCATCGGGTATACTATACATTTTATTTCGTGTTCACAATGTCATTACGATATCATACTCATACTCATACTCATTTATCACGTCCTATAGTGATCTTGGAGGTACCTTGCAGTTGGATTACTGTGTTAGCGCTGATCCGTGTATCGCCGTCTCGGCGGCCAAAGGTCGACCTGACAAGTCGAGTCCCATCGAATTTGTGGCTGGACGTGCTCGCCGTCTCCTGCGGGGGCTGAGCGATATAGCCAGGCCCAGGAACTGATAGTACTGATTTATGATTATTGAACCAGACGATGATATTTCCACGGGCTCGAACTCGGGTACCTTTGAACCCATTCAAAGTATCCAAGGCAAGGGTCGAAAGCCATCGACCCGAGCGTCGCGTAACAGGCCTCCACCTGACCACGCTATTGGCGAGTGTGAGGTACAAGTGTGTTTCATATACATCGATACTCGCGGACGAGGTCGTGTGACTCGGGGCGTAAACCCCTGATAAAGTTACCCGACTGGCTGCGTGGCGTCTACGCCCTCAATGTCCTGGTTCCTGGGTGAGGAATGTACAGCACACGGGGGAGAGCACCCGTCCGAGGACCAAGGAGACTGGAGCTCGAGACTCCTTGGCGTGGCTATGCAGCTATTTATGCAGGCGGGTACTGTAATGCGCTGGACGGACATCCATGGACGTTCCTGCAGACAAGCATTTTGTGTCGCAGGGGGAGCTGCCATCGCGTCACGGACGTTGATGGTCAGCGATGGCGTGGTATGCACGGGACTAATATAATTTGAGAACCCTGATATATATTGTGGGGGCGCGTCTTTTACTAGAGCCCACGGGACGCCCAAAAGACAGACAGGTCATTGGCCCTATGGGTGGCTAAATACTCCCGATCATCGATCCGGGCCTCCATCAATTAGCTCGTTTTGAGAAGCGAACAGCATGGTGTCGAGTTCGTCGTGAAAGGGTGATAATGCACGCCCGAATAGACGTATGGATGTACGATAAATGACGACCTCACGAATTGGCATATCGAGTTAGATCGACGGGACCGTTGTGCATCGCAAATAAACGAAGGAGAGTCGTGAACCGTGAATCGTCCTCGGGGATGGTTATCTACAAGGAAGGAAGATAGCGGCGTTCTGACGGTGGGAGAGATTGCGCCGCCAGGGGATTTGAAGGGATCTTGTGTGTCCAGGTTTGATAATGGCGCAAATGGAGGGGTCATGTACCACTTTTATACGGCCTCGTGGCTTCTGTGCACTGATAGAAACCTGACACGACCGCAAACTATATCATGGATAAGGCGCGTGCCAAATGGACCGAGACAAGACGATTACGGTGTAGTCTGCAGGGAACGTGTCGGCTGGGCAAGAGATTGTGTCGTTGGATGAGGAGGATGCGGCACATTGAGGGTGCTCGTCTCGGATGGAGCCGCTTACATGTAAATAAGGGGGATAAGGATCGGACGGGTTCGGGTGGAGGCACATTAGAAGCGCTGGCTGAGGGGGAGCGTGAATATGGCGCAGGCACCGCCCATATGGATCAGACACGCACCGCAAACATACCGAGGGAATCTTGGTGACTGCCAGATACAAGCACGCCCGATATGTACAAGGAGGTCAGAAAGTTGAGCGTAATCGTTTATAAAAGCGAAATGAAGCGTCGGACGGGAACGTTGTTGCCATCCCTTGGCTCAAAGGGTCAGCCTAAGCATCCCGGTCAGCGGGAGACGTACTTATTCTCGATTTGATGCAGGCACGTTCGTCCTGCCAGACGAACCACTTGAACGGTTATAACCACCACCCCCTCATCCACCTCAGACAGTCTCCTGCGCGTCCTATTACATCCCCACACTCTCCGACCTCGCCCCTCGCCAGCCGCTACGCTAGAACCACTGTCGACGGGTGGTCAAAGATAACACCAGAGGTCCATCGTAGATCTGTTTGCGACCTCATCCCGGAGGAAGTGCAGGGCCTCAGTTCGGACTTGTCCGCGACACTCCATAATCATATCGATCTCAGCTTGGAGCTTCTTAAGCGTCACCACAAACCAAAGAGCACCCTCAATCGCTCCCCTTCTGACCCTCAAATCCTCTCTACAATTACAACACAGCCCATCCATATACCAAGCTCGCCGTACGTCTCTCTCTCCCCCTCATCCTCATCGTCCCTCACTTGCAATCAGCACAATGGCTACTCTAGCTCCCCGCAGCGATTCCTTCAATGCCCGCGTTCGCGGTAGCAGTCACATCGACTTCAAGACCGCCACCACCGGCGTCGCCGCCAAAGCCATGCGCAACGAGATCAGTCGTCTCGTCGGCACCGTCGAGAACCCCGCTACCAAGAAGGTGTGTCCCATTCATCTGTCCCTCACCACGCCCTGATCCGAGCATCGCCAGGCATTCGACACTGAGATGCAAGCCTTCTTCTACCTCTTCACCCGGTATCTCTCAGAGCGTGCGAAGAGCGTCGATCTGTTCGTATTTCCTTTTTCGCCCTACAGTTCTCAAGTCTCATAGTCAACTGACCTTTAGAGACTGGGATCGCATCAAATCTCCTGCAGAAGATCAGATCGTCCCCTACGACACGCTAAGTGCACCCGCAGATCAAACCAACCTCAGCAAGCTCGCAGTCCTCAAGGTCAATGGTGGTCTCGGTACCTCCATGGGTAAGTCTTCTCCCGGGTTATCTTTGATCGTCCTGATCGCATCCCGACTTCCTAGGTATGACCGGTGCAAAGAGTGCCCTCGAGGTCAAGGATGACATGACATTCCTCGACCTGACCGTCCGACAGATCGAGCACCTCAACACCAGCTGCCGCGTCGATGTCCCTCTCATCCTTATGACCTCGTTCAACACACACGAGGACACTCTCCGCATCATCAAAAAGTATGCAAACCAACAAGTCCGCATTACGACATTCAACCAGTCGCGGTACCCGCGCATCTTCAAGGAGACCCTCCTGCCCTGTCCCAAGCGTGCGGACGACGACAAGAAGCACTGGTATCCTCCTGGTCACGGTGACGTCTACAATGCACTGTTCCATTCCGGGGTGCTGGATCAGCTCCTCGCTGAAGGCAAGGAGTACATCTTCGTGTCCAACTCTGATAACTTGGGTGCTGTGTAAGCCCCCAATGGCCTCTGCCCCTCGTTCGTGCTTACTTATGAAGTTTAGTGTCGACGAGAAGATATTGAAACACATGATTGATACCGACGCCGAGTTCTTGATGGAGGTCACTGACAAGACCAAGGCTGATATCAAGGGTGGAACGCTCATCGACTATGAGGGGTCTGTCCGTCTCCTTGAAATTGCTCAGGTTCCTTCAGAACACGTCGAGGACTTCAAATCAGTCCGCAAATTTAAGATCTTCAACACCAACAACCTCTGGATCAACCTCAAGGGTGAGCATCTCGGATTCCGTCCCTTGAGTGATCATTGACTGCGTTGCAGCCCTGAAGAGAATCATGGTGAATGAGGGCATGGAACTCGAGATTATCATCAACCCCAAGGCCAACGACGATGGTCAGGCTGTCGTCCAGGTATGTACCCAATGAGCGACAGATGCATGTTTGCGGCTGAACTGGGAGCATAGCTCGAGACCGCCGCTGGTGCCGCCATTAAGCATTTCAAGAATGGTCACGGTATCAACGTCCCTCGTTCTCGTTTCCTTCCTGTCAAGGCTTGCTCCGACTTGCTCCTCATCAAGAGTGACATCTACTCTCTGCAACATGGTCAGCTCGTCCTGAACGAAAGCCGGATGTTCGAGACGACCCCTGTGATCAAGCTTGGTGACCACTTTAAGAAGATCCAGCAATTCCAGAAGCGGTTCAAGAAGATCCCCAAGATCATTGAGCTCGACCATCTCACGGTCACTGGAGATGTCTACTTTGGAAGGAATGTCACGTTGAGGGGGACTGTCATTATTGTTGCTAACGAGGGCCAGCGGATTGATATCCCTGACGGTTGTATCTTGGAGAACCGTACGTACTCTTTCTTTCCCGCCGACTTTTGTCTTTGCTCATTCGGGGGGTCTAGGTCTGTTGTCTGGAAACCTCAACATGATCGTACGTCTCCTCTATTCTGTTCTGTTCGCTGTTGAACTCACGCTTCCACAGGAGTTGTGAACGATCGCGACATCACTAGAGCTTTGATGACGTTGTGGGAGATTGAATCTCTTGTCGCTCAGTTTTCTCGACTTGTAACATTACGAGTCTCGCTTCTTGCATCGGATTGTGGACTTTCAAAAACCCCTAATAGAGCACTCTGAAACGACTTTATTTCTCTTCATGTATGTTTCATGTTGATGACAGTAGGATATTGGGCGGATGTCTTGTAATGCTCGGCCTCTCTACTGGGGATCATTTGTCCATGTATTCGTGTTGGGTGATACTCGAGAGATACCTCGCTAGACCATGCCCATTTATTACGTAACCAACCAGTTGGCCAAAGTTGTCTATCCTGTCCACGGTGCACGTTCTCGGGGCTCACCATGTCGGAGCACAGTCAACCGTCCGAGCGTCTACCCAAAGACCCCGTCAGAATCGTCTATCATGCTGAAAACAGAATATTTGCCAGATTGTTCAATGGTGATCTTACCTCTTGCCACACTCATGAAAAAACGCGCTCAGTTTCTTCACGTAGAGCGTTCCCTCGACGAAGTCAAAGATGTCGTCCGGCGAAAACTTGGTCTAGGACGCGAAACCGACGTGTCGCTCAAGCAGATGGGCTCTGACACCCTCCTTGATCTCGAAGATGGTAAGCACAAAAAAATTAAAAAATAAAGTCTACCAGACTCGGTTAGGAGTGCGCTCAATCGAGGTTGTTTTCGTCGACAGAGGATGATTTTCAAGCATTTCGCGTCCTTTTGAGGACTTCTGTTTCTGTGGACATCAAGGTTACGGTGGGCACGTCTCGAGGTTCCACTGTGCCGCCCCCAGTGTCACCCGTGAGTCTATCCACCTCGAATCTTGATGACGTTCTTAAGCGGTGATGCATCACAGCAACCTCGAGGGCAGCTGTCGGTAAACGAGCCAGCCACCACCTCGTCGGCATCGCCTTCCAGACAACCAGCTCGCTCAGCGGCATCTGGCGAATCCGGTGCGCATCCCGAAGTTGCCTCGACCCCCCAGGCTTCTGCCGCAGCGGTAAAGACACCGGGGCCTTCTGCAAGAAAGCGCAAGGTGTCATTTGATGACGCCGCGCTGGCAGCTTCTAACAAACTTGCGGAGCGGCGCACACCGAAGAAGGTAGTCGCTGTTACTCCCGTTGCGCCTGCAGGGACTGCAGAGTCTCCCGCTACTCCAAAGCCAGTAACCGCTGAGGAGCCCCCGAAGAAAAGGCAAAGGAAAACGGCTATCAATGCGAAGGATGTTCAACCCACAGAGGCTGCTCAGAGCTCTCCAATAAATGTTTCTGATGCGCCAAAACCCAAAACGAGGAAATCCACGGCGTTGGAGCGCAAGAACGAGGTGGGGATTGTGTCACACATGGATGCTTTTGCTTACATTTAATTGCCTTTAGGCTGGGACGAGCGCGCCAGAGGATGTAATATCCGAACCACTGGCGGCGGTGCAAATGAAACGGAAAATAGATGGCGGCGTTGACCCGAAGAGGCCTTCTGCGCGTAAGCTCCATCTCAATGGACTGGTTACTGCAACTTGATGCTGATCCAATATTCCATAGTTGTCGACCAAGGCGGTAATTATTCCGGTCGATATTCGTTGCAGCTCATTGACCCACCAATTCGTTGCATTCCCCGATAACCTAGGTATGGACCAACCGGTTGACCAACCAAACGATCCAGTAGATGAGGCTTCTCTTCAACCAGGTGAAGTGAAGTGGGGCAGTTCGAGGACAAGATGTGTACTAACAGGCTCCCAGCGTCAGAAAAACCCAAAAAGACAAGGCCGCCTAGAGGAACAGCTTGTGCTGGTGAGTAGTCTTTGCCTTCGAAGCATAAAAGACTTATGAATGCTAGCATAGCTATCCCTCGGACGAGTGCAAGTACCACCGTGCAATCCGAAGTGGCAGCAGCAATTTTGTCTGGTTACCTGTCTAAAGCAAGTGAGACCGTACCGCCCGAACCTCCTGCGAAGCGAAAGTATGTAAGGAAAGACACCAAAAAGCCCCCTGCACCTCCTATAGCATTGCCCGTGGAATCTACGACAGTGTTGGATGCCCCTGCTAACGAAGTATCGAACGTACCTACGGAGCACAGACATGAACAGGTGGTTCTGACTAATGGGCCACTACAACAGAGTCAGGACCTGAATAGTCCGCCATGTCCTATTTGCCTCGGAGAACCCTTCCACATACGCTATTGCTGTCCCACTGTTTTGAAAGGTCCCGATGCTATTCGAGAACGACTGGAGGAGCTCAAGAGAACGAACACGGATGACCAACAATCACTGATCAAAGAGCTAGAGGGTCTCCTTCGCGATTCAAAAGGTTAATATTCCATTGAGTCCTCTATCCCAAACCTGACATTAACTCTTTTATCAGTCACGTCCAAGCCTTCGTTGGATGCCGCGCCGACTGATGGAGTCCAATCGCGGGAGGCTTTGCCGCTACCCAGCGTTCCTCTACCCAGAACTCCAACCATTCCAAGCAATTCCTACGTGTCTGAAGTAACGGTGGAAAGCAGAGGTGAAGGGAGTAGCTCGGAAAGCTCTGATGCCATGTCGGAGATAGAGGTCGAACGCAAAGAATTGCTGGCTCCCCGGAGACAGCAAACACTAGACGAACAGCCTTCACTAATCAATGATGAGTTGGAGGCTGTCGTGCGTGGTCCAACGGCAAAGCGCCAGAGCGTCCTGAGTTTCATCGACCGCATCGTTGAAGACTCGGATGACGAGGACTCTGATTCGGAAGAAGACGAGGCTGAATTGGAAGAAGACTCGGATGAAGAAATCGATCGATCCGGGCGTCGGTTGTCCAGGCACGTCAAGCGTTCTTCCGACTCCGAGAGCGAGGACGAAGAGTCTAGCTTACCTTCACGTTCAGCTGAAGGCATATCAAACAACCTGCAACCTGGCGTACAAGGCCCCAAGAAGCCTGCAGATGAATCCGCCAAACACCAAGATGGTGATGTTGTCATGAGAGACTCTGTCGATCCTCCCGTTCTCGAGGGGCAGGATGATGGCAGTAGTGAGGAAACACATGTGGGATCCGAGGATCGCATGGACGTGGACCACGAGTCGATTGGAGAAAAGCGTGTTGCTACTATTGTCGAACAGCAGGCTTTATCAGCTGCTCCCAGAGCGTCTGTTCTACCACCTTCCATTGCACCCAGCAAGGAGCCGCAAGTGTCGGGACAAACAAGGGTTGATCCTGCTTCTAATCGAAACAGCGGTGTACCGGTGGCCTCCGAGGTCCGTAACGAGGTTGAGGCCGATCCGATAGAACCCGCGGATGACTTGGAGCCTCCAACTATCTCGCGCTCGTTGGACGCCGACCCCATTGAAGTACCCTCTGAAGACATTGGATCTTTGTCCACCGGCGCGACTCAATCGACCCCAAAGCCGGGAGTGACGAAACGGATCAAGACTCGTAACGGCCAAATTCCAAACGATGAAACAGAACGCCCTATCCTTCTCGAACAGCTTGCCTCGGAGGCCACGGAGGAGGTGACCCCCTTACCAGCGAAAGGAAAGTCACGGAGAAAGACCACGGAGATATCTACTACTCAAGGGCCGGCGCCAACGCGGAGGAGTCCTCGGTTTAGCTCCGTTCCACCCTCCACGAGTACGCCCGCAGCTGTGGTGTTGTTGAACCACAAGTCCAAAGCCGGAGCTCGGATTGGTAGTGCTGCCAAAACGCCCGCGAGGCGGTCTGGAGAACGATCGGATGCTGCGCAGAATGGAGCCCGCATCGCTCCCACTCCATCATTGATGAGCTGGGAAGTGCTCGCAGAGCCGTCATCGCCTTCTCTACAGTTGGACGAGCCATCGGTCCGCATTGACGAGTTGATGTCTAGCAGTCCCCAACCAGAGGCCATTCTCAAGCGCCGATCCCGCAAGCCTGCCGCTTCTACTCAGGCTGAAAGCTCCCAGAGGAAAGAACGATTGTTCGATCTCTCGTCCAGTCAGATACCCTTCCCGTATTCTCAGCATCAGAACAATCCGGCGCCGACGGTGTCCCAGAATGGGAAAGAGAGGGAAGAGACGACGGATTCGGATTCGGAACCAAAGGTGTCCAAGAAAAAGGCAAAGCTGCCTGTTCAGTATCGTTCATTGTCCCACTTAGCTTCCCAAGCGACGACGCTCTTTTCTCCCAGTCTAGCCACGCCTGCCAACAAGTCCATGAGTGGTGGAAAGACGAAGAAACGCGTTGCTGACGAAGATTCCTCTTCTTCCTCATCTTCTTCTGATGCGGAGAAGGCTATTGGGTCGGAGCATATCCCCCGGGGACGAAGGGCTGGGTCTGTGTTGGAGACAAGGAAGAAGAAAAGTCTCTTGTCCAGGAGCTAAGGGTCTATCGTCGTCGTCGGTCTCGTTTCACGATCTGTACACGATCATCACGAACGCAACAATCACTCAAGTTTCTTGATTTGTGTCTCCACATACATTTGTACATGACCCGCTCTTCATCTAATTGTACAGATACATCGCACGTCGCTTTCCCCGAATACATATCATTTCCGTGAGTTGCTTACAGATCGCATCCTGTCGTTCCACGATCGTTTGTGGGACGGGTCAACTCGTTGCTTCTCCCCCAATCTTTATTTTAAAAAATTGTGTCAGTCCGAATGAATGACTGGGTCATTGTTAGTTGGCATCGTGCATGATGATTGTCTTGGTGTTGGTCCGGGAAAGTGGAAGCAAGAGGTGAGAAGGATCGATTGGTGAGAGCTGCACCCTGGCAAATGGAACAGTACAAGAAAAAGGTGAGTGCGATTTGGAGGGATGCAACCGATACCCTCAGTATCCATTATCTAAAGGACCGGGGTGTATGCAGTGCAAAAATGACGCATGGACGACTCATCGTCCCAAAGAACTTCAAGTTAAAGTTAGTGTGAGTCATGGGAAGGTGGTGAATCGTCAGCTGTGCTGCTTGGAGTGTGGTCAAAAGCATAGCTAAAACCGATGGGAAGGGCTGGGCCACCAGTACAACTTGCATCACGCAGACCGTGTGGGTTCCCCAGGACTTGTTGATACATTGAGAGTACTTACATAGCTTTTCGAGCTTGACTTGGACTTCGCAGTTCAGCTCGTGGCGCTGACTCACATGGCTCGTCCACGTATTATCCACGAGTCATACAATTGTATGAGTTCTCCTGCGGACCTGCAATGTAGCCTTCTACACTCGTTAACACGAGATCTTTTCCCTGTATATTAGTATTGTACGACTGCATCAGCAATCATAGCAGGCTCTGCCATGACAGATGGCACCATTCTGGATGTCACATCCAAACACAAACTTGAAGATTTGTTCCAAGTAGCTTTGTTTGTGGAAATCCAGTGATTCTGAGGTTACTACTGCATCCCTAATCTCTTCAGGTCCTGTGCTATGCACAGCTTGGTTACCTTCCACACATTGATGTATGAACAAAGGAATTGTAGTACTTCCAATGTTGGTTGATCAGGGGTGCCTTCAAGTTGAGAGGATAGGTCATGCAAGAGCTGCTCAGTGGTCTGGCCATTTACAAGACTGTCCCAAGATTGAGAGGAAATATTTTGAGGATTTGATCATGACACATGTCTAGAAGGCAATGGAGGTGGATTGGTATTAGGGCAGTGACAACCTGACAAAGCACATATCAAGCACAATAGGTAAGAATGATTGAACCAATTTGTTGCACCCATTTCATTTCAGGGAATCCACATCATTGGAACTCTTGATCTGCTTTCTGAGTTTGCTGACCTCTGCTTTGAACTTCTTGCTGATGGCTTGCTGTACCCTGCTGGCAATCAAGAGCTCTGAGATTTTTGCTTGCTGCTGCTTGGCCTGCTCTTGCTTAATATGATGCTCAGTCTTGAGTTTTTGTACAATCTTTCAAAGTTCATTGTAAGAAGGAGGATCATCATCATCAAAGCTTCAAACACTCCTTTTCCCTTTTTGCCTGCATAGACCATAAAATACAAGAATAGATAGAATGAATGGGACATACCTCTACTGTCCTCACCTCTGGACTTCCCCTTTGCTAACTCAACTCTAGCTTCCAACAGTTCCCTCCCCAATTCAGTGTTCTTGCTCTCAAGATATTGATATCCGAGTCTCCCATGCTCGGCCTTGTTTCTGAGGCACCCCTTCTGTGTCACCCGGTTGGATGACTACTAATTGAGGCCCAACATCCGAGTCTGAGAGCTTCTGTTTTGGCTCGACATCTGAAAGGCAGCTGAAGTCAGAGGTGTGCAGATATGTTGAATTATTGGGTGAGAACAACCTGGGGAGAGCATTGCAGTGAAAGCACTGGAGTCGATTGGCGAATCAAGGCTGTATGCTGCACAGTGCTGGCACGCTTCGTTGTCTTGCTGGAAACAACTTGGTCATATAGTCGGGATGTTTCGTCTGCCAAACGTCCGCATCAACACTCGAAAACACCTCCTATTTTCTGTTTGGCCCCTAAGGTGCCAGTGAACAGTTGGGTTGTGCATGGAGATGGTGGTCACATCACTGATCAGACTAAACAAACCTAGGGTAGTTAGGATGAATCCACTTCCAATCATTAGTACGCTTATCGACAAGCGGTAGTTAAGCTAACGATGTATCACGACCAACCCCACAAAACTGTCCAATGTCCCCGACACTTCAAAACAAGAACCAACTGGTCACGGACCATGCAACGACCGCAGGCAACGCCACGCCCACACAATCGCTCGCACACCGCCATACGAGTCCCCGCCCTCTCTCCTTTTGATATCCCGTCGACAGCGTCATCGACGCGCTCAGCCAACTTCGCCATGCCTTCCAATCGGGCACCCCAATGGTCATCCGTCGTCGTCGCCCCCGAAACACAAACGACCACGAAACCGACCATCGCGCACGCGCATGCTGTGATAAAGGCGGCGGGAGAAAATACGGTGCCTGCGCGACGCGGGAGTGCGCGCACGGGTGTGAACGGTCGTGTGTCCTGTCACGCCCTCGTGCGACGTCGTCCTCGTGTTCACCCTGCCATCCATTACTGTAGTGTAGATCCCGTCGAAGGCTGTAATGAGACGGGCCGACGTATTCTTCTTCCGCGTCGCCTTCGTCTCCAGTTGGGAAGAGTGTGATCGGACTGAGCAACGGGGAGCCTTGGGGCGTGGAGACAGGGGAGGCACGAAAAGATGGGATAGATTTTGCGCTGGGGGTTCGCACGGAGAGGGGAAGGGGTGCGGTAGGACTCGTCTGAATTCTCGACTTGAGCGGGGTCCGAGTGGTCCATATGGCTGATTCGGGCTCAGGGGGAGGTGACGACCGCCTGTAACGCGTCAATGATATGGGCGAGATATTAGAAAAACGTTTTATGTGACGTGAAGAGCCGATGTTGAGGTATAGCAATACGAGTACGGTCAATACGATGCAAGGAACATATATTGAGTGAAAGACACGAAGCGTGTCGGGCAGATGACACGGTGCATCCGCGAAAGTGGGCCCAGCTGGTGAGGAAGACGGAGGCACAAGGGAGAGGAGTTGAAAACCTGGCCGGCGGATGTGTCGACTCGGAGAGAATGATTTGACGGTAACCTCCCGAGCTGTAATAACTTGCAGATCGGAACCAGGCACCTCGTGTGTGACTTCGCAATAGTCCCGATTATCGCCACTAATCACATCAATGACGCAAGTCGACACTCGAAAAGAGTTGCCTCACCTGAACACCACAGACGGTCGCAACATTTTCAACAAAAACTCGGTCGTTTGTTTGCCAAGCATCGCCTGGTACCCATGCCCCGCCCCAGCGAGTATCGAAGCTTTCTCGCGCAATAGTCCACAGGATCTACCTGACGGCCGATAGAGCGGTACATGACTGAGTAGTATTTTCGGTTCCACCTCATGGCCATCTTCTTGATCAGAGATCGAGTGTACGAATTCGATGGGTCCTCCCGGAAGAGGAGTCCAATGATCGTAGGTTTGACCATGCGCATGACGGCGATAGTCTTCCTCCACGAGTCCCGGTGCATCCAGCAGAACGAACTGATGGCCTGAAATAGAAATGACTCGATTCAGGGGTCCGAAATGTTTCTCGAAGAGCCAGCGGGCGTCCTTGGGAAAAGACGGTGAATCGCCGAGCCTGTGAATACGGGTTTGAACCTAGACTTGTCTAGAACGACCGAAACATACCCTATGTCATTGTTCCCAGGGATGAGGTACAATGGCACTGAAGCATCCCGAGGGAAAGTGGCTTCAAAGGCGCGATGATATTGATCGTACCTACTTGTCGTGGGCATCAGTGTCATCTTCCAATAGCATATAGACACGTCCACTGCTGGATGGGACGAAATACGCACTCTTCTTCACTCGTGACAGAGCGACCCGAGGCAAACGTATCGCCGAGAAACACGACCACGTTTGGACGGAGACGTGACGCGACCTTCCAACTCTTGCGTATATACGCCAGATTAGAATCGTACTCGAACCATGATTTTGGTGCGGAAATGGCAGGATTTCGCAGTCGAGCATCTGAAACCAGGAGCACTCGGGTGGGCTTCACCCCAGACGGTGAACGAGTCTTGAATGGAACGCGCCAGTAAGACTCGCTTGGAGGGATTTCAACTGTTCCTACTCACGAACGGGAAAACCTTTTCCGGCCATCTACAATCTGATAAACTGTAGAAGAAAACCCCGAACTCGCACCAAATGACCACAAGGACCCAGAAGAAGCGGAGTGCGAGGATGATGGTGGGCTTGGAGAGCAGACGCGACTTGTGAAAGCGTCTTTCATACAACGAACTCATTCCGCATCACTTGGGCGTGTAACAATGGACGCTGTAAAAGAGAACAAGTTGAATGGGCCACAGTCGGGCCAGGTCATGCATTGCCGTCATGAGTTTTGATTAATTTGCCTAATCGGTAAAGAAATAAACACTGACAAGTCTCCTTGTCACTCCCCGACAAACATACAAACATGGTATGGGTATAACATATGGTACAATACACATAGCTAGAATGTCAACGTGATACGAGGTTGGGTTACTCCCAGTCGCTGTCCTCATCTTCCCCACCCTCCTTCCTTTCTTCCTCCTTCTCTTCCTCCTCCCCTTCCTCTTCTTCCTCCCCTTCCTCCTCCTCTTCCTCCTCTTCCTCTTCTTCCTCTTCCTCCTCCTCTTCTTCTGCT
>QFEF01000960.1:0-22633 GCA_003316035.1 Neoboletus subvelutipes
AGAGCTCAGTGGATACTGTACTTGAAAGTGGAGGTTATGATTGACCAATTACTTACTAACTCAAAGATTTATAGTACTATAGTAATTCTCTCATTTTTCACACATCTTGTAGCATCAGAAGATTGTGTACATCAGCAAACTAACCTTCTCCCATAAGTTGACCCCAGACCCCACAGCACACTGGTGTTTGGGTGGTCGGTGGTCTGGGATAACGTGGAGTCTGTGCTCGGTGGAAGGCAATGATCGTTTACATGATCAGAAGAGGGGTATTGTGGTTGCAATGATGGTGTGGTTGTGCCATGCAAGTCCCTCGTTAGACCGTGATCGATCCAGGAGCACAGCATTGTAAGCTTTCCTGATTATCGTAACAAATTTACAAGTGGTGCAGGGCTGTGCTTGCACGAAGAGTCGCGCGTCACATGGCCCTGTGCCACGTGACTTCAGGTTCCGACCCCTTCTTCTGTTTCGAGTGAGGTTTGACACAGCTGCACGACGGCAGACTCGGAGCGCAGCTTGACTTGGAATCAAAAGGAGGATGTGCGTGATGCCCATAGTCCGCCCATAGTCCAATTTGCCACACCCATTTGGAGGAGGAGATCTCATCTGTTGCTGCTGACGCAGACGACCCACCTGAGTGCCCATGAGATTCGACAGTCACACAGGTCGTGCAAATCGAATCGTCGTCATCACAGATTCGGATGACTCCAAGACAACTTCCCTTGCTCATTTTCTTTTGTTCCAAGTCCGATGGTGAGACGACAATGAGATGAGACCAAGACGATATGAACTTGATTAGAAAACAGTGCACCTGAGAGACTTGGAAGCTGGTCGGCTCGTGAGAAAGGTGAGCTACTACACAACATAACTAATGACTATTGTCAATCGATGAGGTATGGTATCGACCAGCAGAGTGCTGCTAGGGTCGTTGTTGTGTTGAGTCAAGAGTCAGAGTCCTCTCCATGCTTGCACCTCTCAATCGCCACGTGCTTCATGTGCACCATTGATTGTTGAAGTTCTAAAAAGAACTGAAGGACATTATGATCCCAACATTCCTAGTCAAGGACCGGTAGCACAATGGTAGTGCAACCCAGTACTAGTGGTGAGATCCAGGTTCAAATCCTGGTTGGTCCATTACCTTATAAATCTAATATTGATCGCATGGAAGAGCAAGGTGTGGCTCTTTGAGGCCTGGGGATATGCAGCAAGAAATCTCATCTTGTCCGACTGAAACCTGTATGAGTGAGAGTTCCATATGTGAGTGCAAGATTAATCACAGAGGGCACACAGGGAGAGCACTGATGTGTGAATGAATTTGCATGCGATCACAGAATGCTGATGATATTTGGCTGTGAACAGCTGGTTCTTTTCCCACTTCCATTCCGGTGGCCAGTCCTACAGTGGGGTGTGGAGGCCGAGTGCTGGGTTGCCCTCAGTCCAGTGCTTGATGATGTCACACCATGACTCACTCTTTGGATGTTGGTTCCCATCAGGATCTCGGGTAGGGACATCAGGAGTCATGAGGCCAGCCATTGGGACCTTGTGGGACAACAACGAGCGATGGTGGCCCAGCCTTGTGATGCTGTGCTTGCCATGATTGACCATGGACAATGGTTGTGTGATTGTGGTGCTGCTGGTTGATGTGCCATGTGCTGGCAGCAAGGACAGAGGTACAGTGGGTGCAGCTGCATCAGTCACAGCAGGATATGTGGTGGTGGGAGGAGGTCATGATGGCTCAGAGCTTGGTCTGACTTCATTGTGGGCTGCCATGCATGGAGGGAGCCTGATCATGAGTCTTTGAGGCTGTGATGGATTTACATGCTGGGTGTTTGTGGTCCCACCAAGCAGGACCCTCTCTGAGATGGCAGTGGTGAGTCTGTTGACCTTTCCATCCATGCAGACCACCTGTCTTTGTAAATCTGCAATGTCAGAGTCAAAGGAGGTCCTCATTGAGCACATTTCTCCAACTGAAACCAGTTGAATGAGGGTGGCCTCTCCTAAGAGTTGTTACAAGTGTCCTAGGGGGGACTATTTTTCTTTCTCCCATGAGTTCTCCAGACTTATCTGTATCAGCCCCAATACCAGATTCCCTCTGGGATGACATTCTTCCAGACTAGTGCTGTGCCAGCCCAGCCTGAGGCTGAGAAGCCAGCTAAGCCAAGCCTTCATAGGCCAAGCCAAGCCTGGTCATGATAGGGGCTTGAGTGGGGCTCAAAGCTCGGCCTGGGGTTTTGTGAAGCCTAGGCCCAGCCCAGCCCAGCCATTGAAGCCCCAGAAGCCCCGATTTTGGTGGCTGATCCTGTCTGACAAAACCCAACTGCCTATAAAGGTATGTTGACATAAAATTTTTAAGGTTTCATACTAATCCACCAATCTGATTGCTCACCTATTACCAAACCATACCCCAGATGCATAATAATTCTGATGAAGAACAGCCTTGCCAATCAAAATGTGTGCCAGCCCCCTCAGCATGCGTGACGTGCGCTGATAATGCTGCCAAGTTGGAGCTCTCTTCCCATCGGCAAGCAAAGGCTGCCAGGCAACCTCCGCATGGTGAAAAATGGAAAGTGTTTGAGGGTGAGACCCTCTCAAGTACTGATCCTGAGTCGGACACAGAGACCCGACCAAAAAAAAGGGTTTTGAAAGGTAAGTATTTCCAATTTGTTCAAAATTCATTTGATATTTATATTGTTACTAGGGAAAGGTTGTGCTGTTACCCCACCCACAGGACCACTGCAACCATCCGATATAGTCGACCTGGTTGACACTGGATCTGACAGTGGCCTCCTTCAAGATGTCCAAGTTGCCAATGTAGATGGTCCTGCCAAGAAGCCATGAGGCGACCATACTCAAGACATTGAGGCTTTCTTCTCCCCACCCTACATGAAGAACAACAAAAAATATAGAAATTGTAATGCTTGCTCATAAGTTTTACATTTCTAAATGTTTTTTTTGCTCAATTTTCTATAGTAAGCTACAGAAGAAAGCAGTCACTATTATCAATGAAGCCACAACATTGTGGTGCCACCAGCAAGCCAATCACCCAGCCAATTATTGGAAATGGGCATCTGACAATGGTTTTGTGTCAATGCTGCCTGAAGATGCCAAACGCTGTCGTGAGTTAGCTTGTGAACAAGCTGGCTCGTCTGGACAATCTGAACTCAGCAGGCAGCCCTCACTTGATGCCCATCTGGTAGCCAAGGAACCAGTTGTCCGTTACTCAGACTCCACCTTGTGGGATGCCATCATCAGATGGATTATCGAGATTGATCAGGTGGGTGTAATGACATTGACATGCGCACCTACTGACCACACATAATTATAGCCCATCTCTGCTGTGGAACATCCCTCATTCCAGAATGTGTTGCAGATTACCTCCTACACCACAAATAGAATCAATATACCCAGTTGCAAGATCACATGTCAAGCAATTGTCAATTTTTTCCACAAGAATATCAAAAGCCTTTGTCAAACACTTTCAGTGAGTGCCACAAACTATATTACATGCTTTACTAATGATATGCTATGTGATAGGATGAGGTCGTTCAAGGACGTGTCAACTTGACATGCGATGCTTGGCAAGCATCAAATATCGATGCTTACTTTGCTGTCACTGCCTCATGGATCGAAGAAAGGTCACCACGTGTATGGACCCTTCAAACTGGACTTCTGGGCTTCGTGCTGGTCAACCATGCACATGATGGAGTTCACCTTGGACAAGCCCTCTACAAGGTAGTCAAGCACGCTGGAATATCACACAAGGTACGACACGATATCATGTCCATTCACATCATACTAATGTATTTTATTAGATCGGCTATGTAACCTGCGACAATGTGAGCAACAATGACACAATGATGGACGAGTTTGGGTGGCACATCTCTGCCAAAACAGGACAGATGTTTGACACCAAAAAATGTCGATTACAGTAAGTCATTCATACCTCAATCTGACCGGTCTAATATCTTGCCATTGCAGTTGCATGGCCCATGTGATCAACCTCATCACTCAAGCATTCATGGGGACCGTCAGCACCTCCAAGCATTATGATCCTGCTGCACCCGAGGCAGAGCTGGTCTCTACAAGCAATGGAGACAATCATGATGTGATTGGCGTCATTTGTGCCGTCACTGTCAAGGTAAGTGAAATAGATCCTCAAACTTTCTGTTTCATCCTGTGTCTTACAGTCTTACAGGCACGATCATTGGCGAAATGCAAAGAGATGTTCAAAAGCATTCAAAATCGGAACCGCCCATTGCAACTACTACTCAACATGAAGGTGCAGTGGTTATCTACATTCATTATGCTTCATTGTGCGCTGGACCTGAAGGATGTAAGAGATCTGATCTATCTAATATTCACATACACTGACAAGTCTTAGGAGGTGAATACTTTCATAGCGCGGCTGGGTTCGCAGGAGTGGGACACTGAGAAATGCTGCAAAATATATGAGCTACAGTTAAATGACACTGAGTGGGAATGTGTCCACCATGTCTTGATGCTACTAGTGGTAGGTGTGATGTACTACACTTGGTAATTATAGCACTCACTACACCTTCTAAAGTATGCTGAAAATGCCCAACATGCATTCTCGAGTGAGCATGGCCCTACTCTACACACTGCTTTGCCAGTGCTGGAAGCACTTCATAAAATATGGTCAGCTTGCATGAGGAGCAAGAAATACAGTAATTTCCGTGACGTGCTTGAAGCTGGGCTGAGGAAGATATCAACCTACTACAACCGTACATTAACATCTGATGCATACATCATCGCTATGAGTGAGTATCCGAATGTTCCTTTCTATACATCTAACAGACAATTGTAGTACATGACCCAAATCAAAAACTAAACTATATCTGTACAAGTTGGGGTGAAGCACTCTACACTGACGCAATGTGCCACGCTGAAATCATTGTGTGTCATCGTTATCAAATAAATATGGGATAACTGTCGTTAACACACAGCAGTATGAGGAACACTACCATACCATGTATGGCAATGCTAAGGAGGCACTGCAGGCTATGAGCTGGACACATCCTGTCACTTGCCAAAACCCAAAGGTCCGAGCACTCCTGAATGAGCTAATGGACGAGGATGACAGCGATGGTGAAGGTGACTTGGTGACTACAAGCCAGAGCCAGCAATGGGAAGACCCTTCAAGGCCATGGCTGCGTGGCTTCCACGAGTACCTCAACATGCAAGAAATCCTTGGCAACCTTTCAATCATCCAATGGTGGGGCATCAATTGTGTGCGGTATCCAGTCTGGGGGTCGCTTGCATGCAACTTCCTGTCTATCATGTCAAGCTCTGTTTCATCTGAGCATGTGTTCTCGTCTGCTGGCATAACCATTAGCAAGTGGCATAACAGTTTCAAGGCCGATGTTGTTGAAGCACTTCAATTCCACATGTACACTTCAAAATCAAGTTTATTATTTTGACAAGAACTATCCGTGTTGGTGGAGACTACTCAGGAGGGGGCCAAATCAGACAAAGATGGTGAAGATACAGGGGATGAGGATTGGGACAGTTGGGACTCCCATGTAGTAGCTATGTAGTAGTGATTGTGTGATGTCTGGGTGTACTACATCCAATGCAGCATATTAGACTCAACAGGCCATGGCTTCAGCCTAAGCCTTGGCTTCTGGGCTGGGCCGGGCCATTGTTAGGGGCTTTAGGGGGCTCAGGGCTTTACCTGCAATTCGTCGAGGCTGGAGCCCCCCTAAGCTGGGCCTGAGCCAGGGCTTTCAGGCCAAGCCAGGCCAGCACAGCACTATCCCAGATCTGGACATCCCACAGGAGGTATGGGAAGGCATCCTGGACTCCTCACTGTTCCAACCCTAATCATGCCTCAGACCCTCTCTCTCTTACTGCAGACCTTTTACACTCCTAAGTCATATTCTCTTGCATATGACTCGTATCCATTTCATCCAGACTCATTTCGGCCTCAGTTCATTTCCTTATTCATTTCTTCTTATTTAGTCAAGCTGTGCCTGCAGCATTCTATTTCATATTCAATGCGACACGCTTCTTTTCTATTTTGGTACACGATGCGTCATTTCCTTCTATATCACATGTGACACGATGCATCTTCATTTCCTTTCTTCATACACAATATGACATGTTTCATTTATCTTATTTAGACTTTAAAGCGGAGATTCTATCTTTAGCTGGCCCTAAAGGGGTTTAGTATAAATAGCTAGAATCGCTGCCCATGTAACTCTAACTTTGATCTATGCAATCTTATGTGGAATTCAAAGTCCTTCACTGAAACCGGTGTTTCATCATCGTTGTCCATCTTGATCTCAAACATCTGTCAATCAGAGTTCAATCAAGGCACTGAGAACCTGTTCCTGGAAGGTGTCTCCATTTTGTCCCTGATCAGAGGATCAGCTCGCAAGCCATTGTCCAATGCTTGCTGTTGCCGCTGCCTATTGCCCAGAGGCTGCACCCAGATACAGGCCTTGCCCACGACCTATCCATAGCCGACTACTCCTTGTGTGCCTGGGGGGAGCCTGCTCATTGCCATTGCATCCAGTATACCAACTGAGGTCGCCACAACTGTTGCACACTGCTTGCTGATCAGGTGATCTGCTTGCAGACCAAGAAGGTCACCATTGTCTTCAGAGGAAGACCTGTCCCATAGTGAAGACCTCAGTCTTCCACGTATGCGTTATTTGTTACACTGGTCATAACATCTATATGGTCTGCAATTAAGACAGTGTTGTGGTCCTTCTGGATGTAGCAGGCATTTGATTTTGCTGGAAAGACAGTTGAGAGGCCAGTGGAGGCAAGTCAGTTTACGGAGATGAGTGAGATCCGGAACTCCAGAATTAGGAGCACATTTGATAACACTATTTCAAAAGTGTTCTTGGACACTTGTGACAGGAGTGGTACTGTTCTGATCCCAATGGCATGTGCCATGGAGTTGTCTCCAAGGGTTACTGGATGTGGAGGGTGGAGTGGTCAGTATGTTCAGAACCAGGACTGATGTGGGACCATGTGTGATGTCACTCCGGAATCTATGATCAATGTATTTCTTCCATTTTTGTTTTGTTTGGACGATGAGTAGGTGTGAATGCGTTGGATTAGGGATTTGGATACATTTTCATGAATTACATTTGCTGAGTCCAGAGGGTCCAGAGTTCCCTCCACTGTATTTGCCCTCTCCTTCCCTTTCTCTGGTTTCCTGAATCCTCCCCTCCACAACTCTGCAACCCATTTCTTGTAGGAGTGGCAGTCAGTGGAGTTGTTACAAGTGTCCTAGGGGGTACCATTTTTCTCTCTCCCATGAGCTCACTGGACTTGTCAGTATCAGCCCCAATACCCGAGTCTCTCTGGAATGACATCTTACCCGACCTAGACATCCCATCTGACATATGGGAGGAGTACTTCCACTCTGTGCTCTTCGAGGATTAGGCTTTGCTCAGACCCGTCTCATTTCTAACTGCGGACCTTCTAAACTCCTAAGTCATATTCTCTTGTATATGACTTGTATTCTTCTCCATCATGACTCACCCTGGCCTCAGTTCATTTCACCTATTTCATCTTCATCCAGATTAGTTGAGCTGTGCCCGCAGTATCGCATTTCATATTTAACAAGACGTGTCTTTCCTTTTATATCTCACACAACATGACTTGTGTCTTCCCTTTTATATCTTACGTGACGTGATGCGTCTTCATTTAACCTTTAGTATCATACGTGATGTGACGTGTCATTTCCTTTTATACCTTAGAGCAGAGATTCTATCTCTAACTGGCCCTAAAGGGGCTTAGTATAAATAGCTAGAATCGCCGCCCATGTAACTCTAACTTTGATCTACGCAATCTTACATGCTATAGAGTCATGTAAAGCACTGCCTTACAATGGAAGAGAAGTTAAACATGTGCCAGACATGAGAAATAGAAGCATAGCTTCTATAATGGAAGGGAAGCCTGACATGTGTCAAACATGAGGCACGGAAATGAAAGACATGCATCTAGCATGCTGTAGAGAATGTGCATAGCACGGAGATGAAAGGAAGGACAACATGAGGATGGGAGTGTGTCTAACATGAGTATAACATGTGTCATAGATGTCTTGCATCGTGGTGTATAAGATTGATGATCATGATGTCATCACATCTAGGGTTTAGAGTCAGGTGATACTAGTCACGAGACTTAAGGGGGTATCATGTGATATCAAATCATGTGAT
This sequence comes from Neoboletus subvelutipes, assembly GCA_003316035.1. Classification (NCBI taxonomy): domain Eukaryota; kingdom Fungi; phylum Basidiomycota; class Agaricomycetes; order Boletales; family Boletaceae; genus Neoboletus; species Neoboletus subvelutipes. The sequence goes on from QFEF01000960.1 coordinate 8,190, forward strand.
AGGGAAGTCATATGACACTAGGTCACGTGATGAGTGGTGCTCATGGCCTAACCAGCTGAAGGGAACTATCTTCAGTATAGAGATTAGATGCAATCTAATCATATTGGATAAGATAAGATAAGATAACTTGATCAAAGTTATTGTGTGCACAGATCGAGCTGTAACACTCATCCTCCTTGTTAGGCTCTACCGAGTCTATAGTACCATTCAGTCCCTTTTCACCAGGGCCACCTGGTGTATGGCAGGTCCCCATGTCTTCGCCAACTCTCCTAGATACACCACCCAGAATGACATTGCAGTCAATGCCTTCCAACAAACCATCATGGAGGCACAGAACCTCACCCTGGATCTCCTTGAAGAAGAGGGCTTTGACAGCATCCTCACCCTACTCTCCAACCCAATCCTCACAGATGCCCTCTACCCTGTTCTCCTTCTCCTATCTGCTGATGAATGAGAGGAGTATTTCTCTCCCAACCTCCACCCTGCAGACTTCTCTAGAAGGAATGGACGCCTTGGATGGAGCTCTATCATCCCCACTCAGGGAACGGTCGAGGAGTATGAGTCTGATGGATCTAACTCCAATTTGTCTGAGGAACAAGGAGATGGAGACACTGTTGTGGCAACTGCCCCGACCACCCCCATATCACCTGAGCCCTCCCCTCGATTCCCCACCCTCTGCAGACAGTGGAATTTCCTTTTCTCTGCTGGGATGCCCCATCTCCCCCACCTTAACTTATCTGCCACCTTGGGAGGTTTCCCAAACCATCTCCTCTCCAGAATACCCGAGAACTCTCTGACCATGCCTGCTCTTGACCCCATTACCCCAGATAGTTCCCCTTCCCCTGTGGGTGGCAGTCCCCATCCCATATTGGCCCTTGCCAATGCTGTATCCCACCAATACCCTCCCCATATCCAATTCAGGGGAGTTACCTGTTTCCAGTGTTGAGATTCAGGACATATCTGTCCAAACTGTCCCCATTACATCTGTCCATTCTGTTGAACAACCACCCCCAGACACTCTCAATACCGATGTCCCTCTGCTTGCTATGGAAAGTGTAACACTCTGGGACATTGAGTGTGGAATTGCACCAAGGATGATATCGATCCCTCCACCTGGGATATCACCGACCATGACATCAACGAGGGGGATAGAGATAATTGAGCTGGTGGCTCAAAGCCACAACAGGGGTAATGTTACAAGTATAATGGACACCCCCATTTTTCTCTCTCCTCTCAGCTCCCCTGATCTCTCTGTCGCAGCTCCCCTTCCCGAAGACCTCTGGGATGATATCCTTCCTGACCTTGACATCCCACAAACCCTATGTGAAATGACCCAACAACTGCTATAATTGTCTTGGGGATGCCGAGCTAAGATCTGACTTGTAGGATACAAGGAGTGAGCAAGGAGTGATCTTACGACTGGTGTAACAAATAATGCATACGCAGAAGACTGAAGTCTTTGCTATGGACTTGTCTACCTCTGTAGACAACAGGACCTTCTTGGTCAGCAAGCAGATCCTCTGATCAGCGAGTGGTGTGCAATGGTTGTGGCAACCTCAGTTGGTATACTGGATGCAAGGCAATAAGCAGGCTCCCTCCAGGCACACAAGGAGTAGTCGGCTATGGAGAGGTCGTGGGCAAGGCCTCTATCAAGGTGTGGCTTCTGGGCAATAAGCAGCAGTGACAGCAAGCATTGGATGATGGCTCATGAGCTGATTGTTACGGTCCCAAACCTTCACAGGTCACTAAAGGGACATAGTCGTTTTTCTTTTCTTATCTTATCTTATCTTATCGCATCACATGACTAGATCATGTGACCACTAGACTGAAGCTAGTTCACTTTCAGCTGGTTTATTCGCACTCATGGATGCACTTCACTCACAGAGTCTAGACTTGATGTCAAGAACTCTTTCATACCTTAATATATCCTTATATATACTAATAACTTCCCACAGTTATATCCGCTCCTTCTATTCTTCTTTTCATCTCCGTGCCTCATGTCCAGCACATGTTAGGCTTCTCTTCCATTCTGCCACAGCATGCTGTGTCCTCACTCTTTTAATCTCTGTTCCTCATGCTTGACGCATGTTACACCTCACGTATTTAATCACCGCTACTCATCAGTAGATCCGATGTACACATGTACAAGTAGTAGTTTGAATATATAAACCCAGAGACTACGACGGGTAATCCCCAGTCTAGTTCTCTTGGGAATTGTCTTCCTCAGGAGTTCCACTCAATCTTAGTAGTTTTCTCTTCACACTCCAGTCTAAGTGTTCAGGTGCAATCTAGAGTCATTTGACATTTGAGGTTGTTTCACTAGAACTAGACTATACTTTCATACTCTACCTTTCACCTACATACACTTAGAAAAGCCAACAAGTCGGACACAAGTCAGTCCCTCGTCTCTCCTCAAGGATCTGCACTGCTCACAGAGAGGCGTTAGTGCCGATCGACTTTCACAGGACGCTCTGTTCATTCCCCTCTTCCTCTAGGATAGCACCAAGGAGGAATCCGTGGGAATTAGTAGCAGAACAGGTACCGGAGGTGGTAGGCTGGTCAGCAATCGACCCCCACACTCCAGCGCATGAAGAGTCCCCCTGACGACAGACAGAATCTCCCTCGACATCATTCTTGCGGGACTTAGAAAGAAGCTTAGAACTGGTGCTACTCACTTTGTTCGAAAGCTCAAACACAGGTGGTCTAGTTTATCCACCAACCTTCGGAGAGAGAATCGCCCTCCACCTCAGATTGGGTGCCCACAGAGACTCTCGGCATTATTCCCCGATTTCACAAGAGTTGGCAATTCTAGAGCCCTCCCTAGCCCTAGAAAGAGCGTGGTCTTACGACCCCAACGATGGGCCAGGCATACTACTCCAACAAGTCCCAATACCCCGTGTCGCATCCTTGTCCCCTCTGCCCGAAGTAGAATTCATCAGAGCTATAGTTAATTACGGACTAGAGGTCAGAGCGCCGCCAGCGGTTAAAAGAGAAAGAGAGGAGACATGTTACGAGTGTCCTAGGGGGTACCATTTTCCTTTCGCCTATGACATCACCAGACCTATCGGTATCTGCCCCGATACCCGATTCCCTCTGGGACGACATCCTCCCAGACTTGGACATCCCACAGGAGGTATGGGAAGGCATCCTGGACTCCTCGCTCTTCCTGCCATAATCTCGCTTCGGACTTCTTTCCTTTCCTACTGCGGACCTTTTACTCCTAAGTCATATTCTTTCATATATGACTCGTGTTCCCACCATCATGACTCATCGGCCTCAGTCTATTTCCTCCTATTTAGTTCAGCTGCGCCCGCAGCTTCTCTATTTCATATTACGCAACGTGTCTCTTCTTTTGGTACGCGACACGTCCTTTCCTTTTATATCTCATGCGACACGTCTTTCCTTTTCTACTTCACGCGACGCGTCTCTTTCCTTTTATATCTTACGTGACGTGACGCGTCTCTTCTTCGACTCATACGTGACGCGACGCGTCATTTCCTATTTAGACTTTAGAGCGGAGATTCTATCTCTAACCGGCCCTAAAGGGGCTTAGTATAAATAGCCAGAATCACCGCCCATGTAACTCTAACTTTGATCTACACAATCTTACGTGGATTTTGAAGTCTTCGCTGTCAGCGCCTGTGCCAGCATCGTGAAACCAGTGTTTCATCAACGTCTAAATCCTGATCTCGATCTTCTGTCAATCAGAGCTTGATCAGGTAACTGTGAACAGCTCGTATAGCTGAGGTTGCCACTTTGCCCTTGTGAACAGCTCGCCGGCTGAGGTCACAAGCTATCGTCGTTATCAACCCAAGGGTTGATCCGCTAGTCATCGTCCAACACTAGCCAAGTCCTAGCCACCTATTGTCCAGAGGCCGCGCCCAGATACAGGCCTTGTCCATGACCTGTCCATAGCTGACTCCTCCTTGTGTACCTGGAGGGAGCCCGCTCTTCGCCACTGAGAGGAACGCCACCTCAAGAAGCCGCCACTGCGTTAAGTCGCCACAACCGTAGTACACAGCTGAGCCGATCCGGTGATCTGCTAGCCGACCAGAGGGTCCACCTGTCTTCAGAGGAAGACCTGTCCATAACGCTCTTGACTTCAGTCATCCGCATACGCGTAATTTGTTACACTGGTCGTAACACCCAGGTGGAAGGAACTAAGAAGGTGGAACTCCCGAAAGCGTATAAAGAGTATGAAGGAGTATTCGAGAAGAAAGATACCATGAAACTTCCCCCCTCCCGAGCTTATGACCACACCATCGAGTTGAAAGATTCCTTTATCCCTAAACGGGCTAAAGCTTATCCTTTGAATCCCGCCGAGATGACCGCATGTAAAGAGTTCATCGACAAACACCTAGCCACAGGGAAGATTACTCTGTCAAAGTCCCCTCAAGCTTCTCCATTCTTCTTCGTGCAGAAGAAAGACGGGAAGTTGAGGCCATGCCAGGACTACCGATACCTCAATACTCATACTATCAAGAACACCTACCCCCTACCCCTGATTTCTGATCTAATAGATCAATTAAATGGATCCTCTATCTTCACAAAATTTGACGTTTGATGGGGATACAACAATGTCCTCATCAAACCAGAAGATCAGTGGAGAGCAGCCTTCCTCACCCCATTCAGGCTATTCAAGCTGGCCGTCATGTTTTTCGGAATGTGTAATTCCCCAGCTACCTTTCAAGTGTTTATGGACAACCTTTTTGCCGATTACATCGCGGAAGGATGGTTAATCATCTACATGGATGACCTTTTAATCCATTCCTCTGACCCTGACACCCATGAAGATTGTACTCAGAAGGTCCTTCAATGCTTCCAGGACAACGAAATGTACCTTAAACTGGAAAAATGCACATTCACTGCCCCCTTGGTCAAATACCTCGGAATGATCGTCAGCAAGGCAGGCGTCCAGATGGACCCAGTCAAGCTGAAGGCAATTAAGGAGTGGACCCCTCCCGTGAATGTAAAAGACATCCAGTCCTTCCTTGGATTCTGTAACTTCTATTGAAAGTTCATCCCCTTGTTCTCTGAACTGGCCAGACCACTTCTGGACCTCACAAAGAAGAACCAACCTTGGGAATGGATGGACAAACACCAGACAGGATTCCAGCTTCTTTGCGACGCCTTCACTCAACAACCTGTGCTAGCTTTCCCTGACTCCGATCACCCCTTTACCATCATGACCGATGCGTCCTTAACTGCATCCGGCGGTGTCCTCATGCAGCATGACCCTAATGGAGATTTGAAACTGTGTGGTTATCTCTCCCAGACTTTCGCCCCTGCTGAGCGAAACTATGATATTTTTGATTGGGAATTACTTGCTGTAATCAGAGGATTAGAGGAATGGTGCCAGTACCTGCTTGGCTCGGCATTCCCCGTAATGGTTCTTATGAATCACAAGAACCTTACCTATTTCAAACAACCTCGGAAGTTATCCCGCCGTCAAGCCCGGTGGCTTTTGTTTTTGCAGGATTTTGATCTTGCCTATACCACCCTGCCTGGATCCCAGATTGGACCAGCTGATGCTCTGTCTCGATGTGATGCTGTTGACACCACCCAGGACAATGCTGATGTCCAACTGTTACCTGATAATGCCTTTACCCACCAAGTCCGTACCATCGATCTTACCTTAGCAGATCATATCCGTCAGTCCTCCGCAGAAGACCCTCTCGTCCTAGATGCCCTGAAGGGTATGGAAAACAACATTCCTCTGTTCAGACGCTCTTCCCCTGATGACTGGACTGTCATATCCTGTCAAACTCTGGTACTCCGTTTGTAACTCCTCGTCTCTACACACGAACTCCAGTGCGTTCTCGCCCAAGATGCAACTCCGGACTTCCGGACTTGTACCACCCTCCTTATATGTTCATATTCATTCGCTTACATATTTGACACTTCGCATACCTACTGACTTCGCTTCACATTCTCCTCCATACCGATGCTCCACTTAGGAGCACAGCTCCGTTGACATTATTTGACACCCTCCATTAACAATATTTGACATTCTCCGTTGACACTATATTTGACACTCCCTTACTTAATACTATCTCTCCGTAGTATAAAAACCCTTGAGATCACTCCTGTATCTCTTCAGTTCGAATATCAATCAAAGCATTACTCCTGTCCTTTCTCTGAGTCTCGAAGACTCTCCTCTAAACCTCCGCTCAACTTGACATTGTGACTGACGATCAACGTCATTACCTCTGACCCTCTGACACCTCCGAAGTCCGGGACCAGAACTTGTGTAAGGGTGCACCACATACGGTGAAGCCAAGTCCCGACCCACCAGTCAACTCCGGCGTTCCGGAGTTCATCCCGGAGTAAACTGGTCTTTAACATGGACCTACCTTGATGGGAAGCTGTACTATAAAGGCTGATTATACGTTCCAGGTGATGCCCGCCAAGAACTTGTGCTGGAAGCACACACCTTGCTTGAAGGAGGCCATGGTGGCCACATGTGCACTGTTGCACTCCTTTCAAAAGATTACTGGTGGCCCGCTCTCTCCACCTTTGTCTGCTGCTTTGTTGCTGGCTGTGCTGTCTGCCAAGCCAACAAAGTCCAAACTCACCCCACTGTACCGCCTCTTGTACCCCTGTCTGTGCAGACAACCCGCCCCTTTGCCCATTTGTCAGTCGACCTAATTACTGACCTTCCCTCTGTCCAGGGTCTTGATTCTATAATGGTCGTGGTTGACCATGGCCTTAGTAAGGGGGTAATTCTCACTCCTTGTATGAAAACTATTGATTCAGCAGGAATAGCCAAGCTTTTTTATGAAAATGTCTTCAAATGGTTCAGATTACATGACAAGTTAATCTTGGATCGAGGACCTCAATTTGCCTCTGCCTTTGCTAGAGAGCTGGCCAGGATCTTGAACTACAATATTTCACTGTCTACCACCTACCATCCCCAGTCTGATGGGGAAACCGAATGATATAATCAAGAGCTGGAGACTTACCTCAGGATATTCTGCCAAGGAAAGCCAGAGCAATGGCTGGAATGCCTTACTGCTGCCAAGTTTGCCCATAATGCCACCATGGTCAACTGGGAAATCCCCCTTCTCCCTGATCATGGAATACGAACCCAGGTCTTCCCCCCCGTTAGGAACTACCTTCTTGCCCATGCTAGAAAAACGGCTCTCCCATCTTGAGGATGCACATAAAGAAGCTGAAGCTGCGCACGCCCTTGCCCAACTACGGATGAAAGAGAGAATCCACTCCCAATTCAAACCATGGAAAGTTGGAGATGAAGTATGGCTGGATGCCAAAAACATCTGAACAAAGAACACTTCCCGGAAACTGTTGCCCAAATGATTGGGGCCATTTAAAGTTTCAGAAGTAGCCTCCCTGGTGGCTTTCTGCATTGCCCTCTCTAAACAGTGGAAAATCCACAATGTGTTCCATGCCTCCCTCCTACTGTCATATTGGGAAACCCCCGAACATGGGCGGAATTTCAATAAACTGCCACTGGAGCTAATAGACGGAGAAGAGGAACACGAAATGGAATGAATAACCAACCATCATGGAGCCAATAATCAGAGGCAATAACTCATACATTGGAAAGGATATTCCGACGCCAAAGATACTTGGGAACCAGAAAGAAATTTTGACAACACTTGGGAACTGCTGGAAGACTATAAAAAGAGGAAATCCCTCTGATCGCCCCTCTTCCAGAACCCCCATGTCCTATAATTTCATCAACGGAACCACTCCCTTGTGTACCCATCTTAATTGCCTCCCTTCTATTGCCCATCACACCCTCTATGTTGCTGCTCTCAAAAACCAAGATGCTTCTAACATCTTCAAAAGAACCCCCCTCTTCACTGCCAATACCACCCTCGTCCTCCTTGTTAGACAGTATAGAGTCTACACCGTCCTTCAAGCCCTTTTCACCAGGGCCACCTGGTGCTCGTCAGGTCCCCATGTCTTCACCAATATCCCACAACAGTCCACCCAGAGCGATGTCGCCGTCAACACCTTCCAACAGACCCTCACTGAGGCCAGAAACCTCAGGTTGGACCTCCTCAAGGAAGAAGGCTTTGACAGCATCCTTGCTCTCCTCCCCAACCCCATCCTCGCCAATGCACTATATCCAGTTCTCCTTCTCCTATCCGCGGACGAGAGAGCTGAATACTTCTCTCCCAATCTCCACCCTGCCGACTTCTCCTGCAGCAATGGACGTCTTGGGTGGGCAGCTATTGAGGCCGAGGAGTATGAGTCCAATGGATCTAGTTCAGAATCCTCCAGAGAACCTGATGACAGAGATACCGTTGTCACTACCTCCCCCATATCTCCCGAACCCTCTCTCCAGTTCCCCTAACTCTGCAGACAGCAGAACTTTCTTTTCTCAGCAGGAATGCCTCACCTTCCCCACCTTAATGTACCCACTGACATGGACACCACTCCTGGGCACCTCCTACCTGGGATACCCAAGGAACCTCCAGCAGTACCTGCTGTTGAGCCCATTACCCCAGATCACTCCCCTACTACCATGGATGGTCGTTCCCATCCCATTTTTTGCTCCAATAACGCCTTGTTGCAAGTGTTTCCCCCACATGTACAGTTCGGGGGGGTCACCTGCTTCCAATGTCACAAACCTGGACACATCCGTCCCAACTGTCCCCACTACTTGTGCCCCTTTTGCAACGTTGCCACCCCCAGCCATTCCCAATACAAATGTCCCTCCGCCCGCTGCGGCAAGTGTAACACCCTCGGCCACCGAGCCTGGAACTGCACCGAGGATGACATTGATCCCTCTACCTGGGATCTCGCCAACCATGATGTCAATAAGGGAGACAGAGATAATTGATCTGGTGGATCAATGTTACGACGGGGGTAATGTTACAAGTGTCCTAGGGGGGACTATTTTTCTTTCTCCAATGAGCTCTCCAGACTTATCTGTATCAGCTCCAATACCAGATTCCCTCTGGGACAATATTCTCCCAGACCTGGACATCCCACAGGAGGTATGGGAAGGCATCCGGGACTCCTCCCTGTTCCAACCCTAATCATGTCTCAACCCCTTTCTTTCTTACTGCAGACCTTCTACACTCCTAAGTCATATTCTCTCGTATATGACTCATATCCATTTCATCACTGTTCATTTCAGCCTCAGTTCATTTCTTCTTATTTAGTTGAGCTGTGCCCACAGCATCTTATTTCATATTTGACATGACGTGTTTCTTTCCTCTTTCGGTATGCAATGCATCTTTCCTTTTATGTCTCACACGATGTGACACATCTTCCCTTTTATATCTCACATGACACGATGCATCTTCTTCCCATTTCTTCATATGCGACACGACGCATTTCATTTATCTTATTTAGACGTTAAAGCAGAGATTCTATCTTTAGCCGGCCCTAAAGGGGTTTAGTATAAATAGCTAGAATCGCCGCCCATGTAACTCTAACTTTGATCTATGCAATCTTACGTGGAATTCAAAGTCCTTTGCTGAAACCAGTGTTTCATTGTCGTCGTCAATCTTGATCTCGAACATCTGTCAATCTGAGTTTGATCAAGGCACTGAGAACCTGTCCCTGGAAGGTGTCTCCACTTTGTCCCTGATCAGAGGATCAGCTCGCGAGCCATTGCCCAATGCTCACTGTTGCTGCCGCCTATTGTTACAAGTATCCTTGGGGGTACCCTTTTTCTTTCACCTATGGCCTCACCAGATCTATCGGTATCTGCTCCGATACCCGATTCCCTCTGGGACGACATCCCCCCAGACCGGGATATCCCACAGGAGGTATGGGAAGGCATCCTAGACTCCTCGCTCTTCCAACTGTAATCCTCCCTGGACTTCTTTCATCTTACACTGCGGACCTTTTACTCCTAAGTCATATTCTCTCATATATGACTTGTGTTCCTATCATCATGACTCACCGGCCTCAGTTCATTTCACTCTATTTAGTCGAGCTGTGCCTGCAGCTTCTATTTCATATTACGCGACATGTCTTCTTCTTTTGGTACGCGACACGTCTTTTCCCTTTATATCTCACGTGATGCATCTTTCCTTTTCTACTTCACACAACACGTCTCTTTCCTTTTATATCTCATGCGACGCGACGCGTCTCTTCTTTGACTCATACACGACGCGACGCGTCATTTCCTATTTAGACTTTAGAGCAGAGATTCTATCTCTAACCGGCCCTAAAGGGGCTTAGTATAAATAGCTAGAATCACCGCCCATGTAACTCTAACTTTGATCTATGCAATCTTACATGGATTTCAAAGTCTTCGCTGTCAGCGCCTGTGCCAGCATTGCGAAACCGGTGTTTCACTTGTCGAAATCTTGATCTCAATCTTCTGTCAATCAGAGCTCGATCAGGTAACTGCGAACAGCTGTTTAGCTGAGGTCGCCACTTTGTCCTTGTGAACAGCCCGCCAGCTGAGGTCACAAGCCTCTCGTCGCTAATCAGAGGATTAGTCTGCTAGCCATCGCCCAATGCTAGCTGAGTCCCAGCCGCCTATTGCCCAGAGGCCGCGCCCTGATACAGGCCTTGTCCACGACCTGTCCATAGCTGACTCCTCCTTGTGTACCTGGAGGGAGCCCACTCTTCGCCGCTAACAGGAACGCCACCTGAGGTAGCCGCCACCGCGTTAAGTCGCCACAACCATTGTACACAGCTGAGCTGATCCGGTGATCCGCTAGCCGACCAGAGGGTCCACCTGTCTTCAGAGGAAGACCTGTCCGTAGCGCTATTGACTTCAGTCATCCACGTACGCGTTATTTGTTACACCGGTCATAACACCTATTGTCCAGAGGCCGCACCCAGATACAGGCCTTGCCCACAACCTGTCCATAGCCAACTACTCCTTGTGTGCCTGGAGGGAGCCCGCTCATTGCCTTGTGTCCAGTACACCAACTGAGGTTGCCACAACCATTGCACACTGCTTGCTGATCAGGTGATCCACTTGCAGACCAAGAAGGTCGCTGTTGTCTTCAGAGGAAGACCTGTCCTGTAGCGAAGACCTCAGTCTTCTGCATACACATTATTTGTTACACCGGTCATAACATGGCCACTGCGCTACTCCAAACATGTGATTTGATATCACATGACTTCCCTAGTCACATGACCTAACCCCTAGGATGCAATGACATCATAATCATTGATCTTACAGTATTTAACACAATGCAAGACATCCAATATATGTTATGTCCCATGTCTGGAGTCTAGACCCCTTATCTACATCTCCTCATGTTCACCTCATGTATCCTTTCCTCTTTCATCTCCATGCTGTGCACAATATCTCTTCTATGCACATGCATGCTAGATGCATGTCTTTCATTTCTGTGCCTTATGTCTAGCACATGTTCACACCTCTCTTCCATTCCAGAAGCTGCACTACTATCTTATGTCCTACACATGTTGCCCATTGATATCTATCCTTACATGATGTATCATAGATCATACCACAACAGATGTAAATAGATAGAGATGATATATAAGACTGAGAGCCTAGCACTGGCATCCCCAGTCTAGTTCTCTTGGATAAATATCCCATTACACAGGAGTTTCACTCAGGAAGTCTCAGTACTTCAACAATCACTTTTACCCTTTGCTTGTGGCCTTGTCAGTCAGTCACTTCACCTATTCTAACTCAAAGAGTCATAGCTAGCTTGGTGTCCCCAAGACAACATTGATTGTAGTAGGGTTGTTTCAATTTTGGGCTCTTTTGGACCCTTTTACTCCTGAGTCAAATTCCCTCGTATTTGACTCATATCCATTTTACCATATTTCATATTTGGTTCCAGTTCATTTTGGCACCTTTCATCTCAGCCTCAGTCTTACTGTGGCTGCAGTTTATTTCACTTCACATCCTTTATGCTAGCACCATTAATGGTGCCAATACTTTACTTACTTCTCCTGATTGGATTGTACAAAGTACTTGGTCTCTCTATTTATAACTCTGGCCCTAAAGTGCCTAGTATAAATAGTTAGATCTCCACTTCAATGTATTCTTAACCTTGATCTATACAATCTTACATAGAGTTCAAGCTCCTCACTGAAATACCTCACTTTGACCTTCTGTCAATCAGAAGCTCAGCTTGGGAACTGAGATCCTTCAGAGGAAGGAGTCTCCACTTTATCACCAGATCAGAGGATCCACCTGTCCAAGCTATTGTCCACAGCTTGCCATATTGACTCTTGTCCACAAGTCATCACCCATCATGCTAGGGCCTCATCCACAACCTCCCCATAGCTAACTCTCCTTTCTGTGCCTAGGAGAAGCCCACTTATATCTGTACTGAGGCAACCACCTAGGGGTACCACAACTGTTGCACAGCAAGCACTGACCAGAGGGTCTGCCTTATTGGATCAGAGGATCCCACTCAACATCTACAGAGGTAGAAGATGGTAGCCAAGGAACTTAGTTCTCTGCATATACATCATTTGTTACACCAGTCATAACAGAAGCTACAACAATGTTCAAATTAAGGATGGACACCAATGGAAGGCAGCTTTCATCACCCATAAGGGTCTCTTTGAACCAACAGTCATGTTCTTCAGATTGACTAACTCCCCTGCCACTTTCCAATGCTTCATGAACAACTTGTTCAGGGATATGATCACCAAAGGATGGCTCATAATTTATATGGACAACCTCCTGATTGCCTCCCCCAACCACAAAACACATGAAGAATAAACTTGTCATGTCCTCCAATGTATGAATGAGCTTGATCTCCGTCTCAAATTGGAGAAATGCACCTTTGCTGCTGAAGAAGTGGACTACCTTGGAATGATTCTTTGTCCCAGACAACTCACAGTGGACCCTGTCAAACTTGACAGCATTACTTCCTGGCCTACCCCACAGAAGCTATGGGACATCTGCTCTTTCCTAGGGTTCACCAATTTCTATTGCAGGTTCATCCCTGACTTCTCCAATGTCACTCACCCACTCCTTGACCTTACAAAGAAATCTCATACCTGGGAATGGATCTCTGCCTGCCATGCCTCCTTTGAGAAATTAAAGGAACTCTTCCTGTCTAAACCAGTTCTTACTCTTCCCAACTTCACAGCCCTCTTTGCCATTGCCACTGATGCATCTAAATATGCCTCAGGTGATATTCTTCTCCAAGCCAACTCCAATGGTAAATGGCATCCTATCTCTCTCAATCACTTAGTGATGCAGAGAGAAACTATGACATCTATGACCAAGAGCTCCTTGCAATCCTTCAGGCACTGAAAACCTGGTGACACTACCTTCACAGCTCCCCCTTCACTATTCAAGTTTTCACTGACCATAAAAACCTTACCTTTTTCTGCTCCCCCCAAAATCTCAATCAATACCAAGCCTGCTGGCTCTTGGACCTTGCAGACTTTGACCTAAAAATGATCCATGTCCATGGGAAACTCCTTTTGGGGCCTGATGCACTCTTCTGATGACCTGACCTTCTTCCCATGTCCAACCTTGACAATAAAGATGTCGCCCTCCTTTCCCCATCCATCTTTGTCCAGGCAATTGATACCACTCTTTATCAAAAGATCATCAACACCTCCAAGGGCAATCCCCTTGTTCTCCAGTCCCTCCAATCCATTAATGAGGATATCCCTACTGCCTATTGCTCCCGCCTTGCTGACTGGCAATACTCCAACAGCACTCTACTCTACCATGGCTGAGTCTATGTTTCCACTGCTGGCAACCTCTGACATGACATCCTCCAGCACTGTCATATCCCATCCAACTCCAGTACTCCATTTGTAACTCCTTGTCTCTACACATAAACTCTGGTGCATTCTCACTCAAGATGCAACTTTGGACCTCCAGAGTTGTACCAACCTCTTTATATGTTTATATTCATTCACTTACATCTTTGACACTTTGCATACTTACTGACTTCACTTCACATTGTTCTCTGTACCAATGCTTCACTTAGGAGCACAGCTCTGTTGACATTCTCCATTGACATTATTTGACATTCCCCATTGACATTATATTTGACACTCTCTTACTTAATACTACCTCTCCATAGTATAAAAACCCTCGAGATCACTCCTATATTTCTTCAGTTCAAATATCAACTAAACATTACTCCTGTCCTCCCTCTGAGTCTTGAAGGCTCCCCTCTGACCCTCTGCTTGACTGTTATGGCTCAATGCCTACACACAATAACTTTGACTAAAGTTATCTTATCTTATCTTATCCAATCTGATTAGATCGTTATCTAATCCTATTCTGAAGATAGTTCCCTTCAGCTGGCTTGGCCACTGCTGTTATGGTTCCAAACCTTCACAGGTCGCTAAAGGGACATAGTCGTTTTTCTTTTCTTTTCTTTATCTCTTGATCTTATCTTATCGCATCATGTGAATAGATCACGTGACCACTAGTCTGAAGCTAGATCTCTTTCAGCTGGTTCACTTGTGCTCATAGATGCACTTCTCTCAAAGAGTCTAGACTTTGTTATGACCGGTGTAACAAATAATGTGTATGTGGATGA
>QFEF01000961.1:0-26661 GCA_003316035.1 Neoboletus subvelutipes
CTCACCCTCCTCTTCTTCGAATAGTCAAGATCATAGCTCGGCGTCCCCAAGACAGACTTAGATAGTTGTTTGGGTCGTTTCACCATTGCCCAACGCTAGCTGTGCCAGCCGCCTATTGCCCAGAGGCCGTGCCCAGATACAGGCCTTGCCCACGATCTCTCCATAGCTGACTACTCCTTGTGTGCCTGGAGGGAGCCTGCTCATTGCCTTGCATCCAGTATACCAACTGAGGTCGCCACAACCGTTGCACACTGCTCCCCGATCAGGTGATCTGCTTGCAGACCAAGAAGGTCACCGTCGTCTTCAGAGGAAGACCTGTCCCGTAGCGCTCTTGACTTCAGTCTTCTGTGTACGCGTTATTTGTTACACTGGTCATAACACCTTCAGGGGTTCAGGCCTAAGAAGGGGATACTGTCATATCCCGTCCAACTCTGATACTCCATTCGTGACTCCTGGCCTCTACACATGAACTCCGGTGTGTTCTTGCCCAAGATGCAACTCTGGACTTGTACCACCCTCTTTATATGTTCATATTCATTTGCTTACATCTTTGACATTTCACATACCTACTAACTTTGCTTCACATTCTTCTCCATACCAATGCTCTGCTTAGGAGCACAGCTCTGTTAACATTCTCTGTTGACATTATATTTGACACTCCCTTACTTAATACTACCTCTCCATAGTATAAAAACCCTCAAGATCACTCCTGTATTTCCTTAGTTCAAATATCAATCAAAACATTACTCCTGTCCTTTCTCTGAGTCTTGAAGACTCTCCTCTAAACCTCCGCTCAACTTGACATTGTGAGTGACAATTAACATCATTACCTCCGACCCTCTGGCACTTCCAAAATCCAGGACCAGGACTTGTGTAAGGGTGCACCACATATGGTGAAGCCAAGTCCCAACCCACCAGTCAACTCTAGCATTCCAGAGTTGATCCTGGAGTAAACCAGTCCTTAACAAGATGGAGTATTCTGAGATGGTCCTCTGATTCTGCGAGATGCGGAGGAAGTGGATGGTTCTGCTGCAAAAGATCCTGGTGGGGCTCTCTGATTTTCCTCATCGGACAGTTCTCTGAGTAGGTTCGATAGATTGATACATCTTGTAGTGGTGGCTTCCTAACTACCTTCTGGTAGTCTTTCTGGTTCAAAGATAAGTCCTGGGGCTGGACAGCTCCTCAGGCAAATAAAACTTTGATCTTTTGTTATGACTGGTGTAACAAATAACATGTATGCAGAAGACTGAAGTCCTCACTACAGACTGTCTACCTCTGTAGACGATGGGACCTTCTTGGTCAGCGGGCGGATCCTCTGATCAGCATGTAGTGTGCAACGGTTGTGGTGACCTCAGTTGGTATACTGGATGCAAGGCAATGAGCAGGCTCCCTCCAGGCATACAAGGAGTAGTTGGCTATGGAGAGGTTGTGGGCAAGGCCTCTATCTGGGTGCGACCTCTGGGCAATAGGCAGCGGCAATGGCAAGTGTTGGGCAATGGCTCATGAGCTGATCCTCTCATCAGGGATGAAGTGGAGACACCTTCCATAAAAGGTTCTCAGTGCTTAGATCAAACTCTGATTGACAGGAGTTCGAGATCTAATTAGACAACGGCGATTGACAACATTGAAATAGGCAGTGACAATGAAGGCTTTGAATTCTACATAAGATTGCATAGATCAAAGTTAGAGTTACATGAGCAGTGATTCTAGCTATTTATACTAAGCCCCTTTAGGGCAGGTCAAGAATAGAATTGCTGCTCTAAAGTATAAAAAGATAAATGAAGACGTGTCGCATCGCATATGAAGAAAGGGAAATGATGATGCATTGCATCACGTACCATAAAAGGAAGTGGGACATGTTGCGTCAAAGATAAATATGAAATAGAAGTGCTGCGGGCACAGCTTGGCTAATCTGGTCAAAATGAAATAAAGAGAAAAACTGAGGCTGAAATGAGTCAATGAATAATAGGATACGAGTCAAATACGAGAGAATTTGACTTAGGAGAATTTGAAGGTCCACAGCTTAAAGAAATGAAATGGGTCCGAGAGCTGCCTAGTCCTCAAAGAGAGCCAAGTGGAAGTACTCTTCCCATACCTCCTGTGGAATGTCTAGGTCCAGTAGAATGTCTTCCCAGAGTGACTCCAGTATTGGAGCGAATACTGATAGGTCTGGTGAACTCATGGGAGATAGAAAAACCGTACCCCCTAGGACACTCGTAACACATTTGAGTCGTGCCCACCTTGACAAAGCTACCATTCAAGTAGTCTCCACAGGAAGAACCCTTGAAACCTTGATTGACCAAGGCTGTGCTCATCCTTATCCAGGCCAAGCATAACAAAAGGTCAAGCTCTCTTGTCCAAGGCTACTACTACTGTAAGCCTTCACCATTTCCCACTGACCCTCATTTGTGGTGCTCCCACAACAAGACCCCCTCTGAAACCTCTCACTCAGAAAGAGAAGAGGAACTCTCTGGCAATGATGATCTTGGAATACCCTTCCTAGAGGAACAGGATCAGACACTTGAACTCGCTCACTAGCTCTCTTCTGGGCTTGACCTCCCCTGTTATGATTTATCTTTTTCTTTCTTCATCATCCTCTTTTCTACCTCTCTTATGTCTATCTTTTGCTCATCAGACTATGTACCTTGCTGTTACAGTTGTGACGGATACCCCTCTTTTTCTTTTGCCCATTGTGTCTCCACACCTAGACGCTCTTGACCATCCTGCTCACGACATCTGGGCAGACATTCTCCCAGATCTAGACATCCCTCAATCCCTATGGGACAAGGTCTTTGACTTGTCATTACTCCAGGAGTAACCGTTTGGATGCTTGCCTTCCACTTATGTCTTCCAGCCTATTTTCATTTCACTCTCTTTTCATTTCAGGCTCATTTGGACCTAATAACTCCTAAGTCAAATTCTCTCATATTTGACTCATATCCTTTCCATCATATTTCATATTCAGTCTTACTTCATTTTGCTAGCTTTATCTTCATCTTGCTAGCATTCATTTCAGCCTCAGTACAACTGCAGCTGCAGTTCATTTCATCTCACTTCCTTTATGCCAACACTATTAATGGTGTCAATAGTTTCTTACTTCTCCCGATTGGATCACTCAAAGTACTTGGTCTCTCTATTTATAATCCCAGCCCTAAAGCAGCTAGTATAAATAGTTAGGACTCTACTTCAATGTATCTTTAACCTTGATCTACACAATCTACATAGAGTTCAAGCTCCTCACTGAAACACCTCGCATCAATCTTCTGTCAATCAGAAGCTTCACTTGGGAACTGAGATCCTTCAGAGGAAGTAGCCCCTGTCTGAGCTATCATCCACAGCTCATCGTCATCCCCCTTGTCCACAAGGGACCACATACTATGCTGGAGCCTTGTCCATGACTCCCCCATAGCCAACTCTCCTTTCTGTGCCTAGGAGGAGCCTGCTCTTATCTGTACTAGAACAACCATCCAGGGGTACCACAACCATTGCACAGCACAGGCTGACCAGGGGGTCTGCCTTATTGACCAGAGGATCCACATATTGTCTACAGAGATAGATGACAGTAGCAGAGGAACTTAGTTCTCCATGTATGCGTCCCATTGTTACACCAGTTGTAACACTTGCTGTTTGAACCCCGCTTGATACTTACCATTTCATCTCCATCTTGTTCTGATAGAACTTTCCTTGATGACATCATTCAACTGACTCATCATTTCTACAATGATCTATTAATGAAACAACCTCAAATGGCCAAAGACCCTAGGTTGCACCTGAACACTTAGACTAAAGTGTGAAGAAGAAACTACTGAGTGGCTCTCCTGAGAGGAAGGTAATTCCCAAGAGAACTAGACTGGGAATAATCTGGTCATGTCTCTGGGTTTATATAGCACTCTACTATGTACACATGTGTACTATGGATCTACTGATGTAGAGACAGAGATTAAATACATGAGGTGACGCATGTGTCAAGCATGAGGAACGGGAATGAAAAGAGTGAGGACACAGCATGCTGTGGCAGAATGGAAGAGAAGCCTAACATGTGCTTGACATGAGGCACGGAGATTAAAAGAAGAATAGAAGGAGCAGATATGACTGTGGGAAGTCATTAGTATATATATGAATATATTAAGGTACGAAGAGAGTTCTGGACGTCAAGTCTAGACTCTATGAGAAATGAGTGTCTCTGAGCACAAATGAACCAGCTGTTATGGCTCAATCCATGCACACAATAACTTTTAATAAAGTTATTTTATTTTATCTTATTTCGATCTAATCAGATCAATATCTGATTCTATACTGAAGATAGTTCCCTTCAGCTGGCTTGGCCATTGCACCATCTCAATCATGTGATCTAGTATCACATGATTTCCCAGTCACGTGACTGTGTCACCTGACCTAACCCCTAGTCTGCAATGACATCATGATCATTGATTCTACAGTAACCTAACATGATGCAAGACATCCAATCTATGTTAAGCCCCATGTCTGGAGTGTAGAACATCTATCTAGATCTCCTCATGTTCTCCTCATGTATTTCTTCTCTTTCATCTCTGTGCTGTGCACAATACTTTCACATATGCACATACATGCTTGATGCATGTCTGATCTTCCATTTCAGTACCTCATGTCTAGCACATGTTGTACTTCCCTTCCATTCTAGAGGCAGTGCTTCTACCTCATGTTTGACACATGTTTAGATTCTCTTTCCATTGTGATGCCTGGCACATCACACATGTTTTACATGATTTCCTCATGTTGACCATGAGTTACCCCTATCTAGTGTAGCATCTATAGATTAGATCACAACACATGTAAATTATATAGATCATATATAAAGACCAAGAGCCTAGCACTGGATCTCCAGTCTAGTTCTCTTGGATATTCCCTTACAACAAGAGTTCCACTCAGTAGAGGCTTCAGTCCTCAAAGATCACTTTTATCTTGAGTCTTGGTACTTGTCACACCTCGCTCACTCCTCTTCTTCGAATAGTCATAGTAACAGCTCAGCGTCCCCAAGACGATTATAGATAGTTGTTTGGATTGTTTCACCAGCTGGATGTGATCTAGTCACGTGACTTCGAAAAGATAAGATTAGATAAAAAGAAGAGAAAAGGAACGACTATGTGTGAAGGTTTGGGACCATAACAATTAACTTCCTTAATTACCAATCATTTACCTGGCTCACCTATATAAACCGTAGATATCCAGCGATGTACCTTAGCTTGACCTCCTTGGGTTTCCTCTGAAACTCCCTCAAATCATATACCTTTCATCACTTCCACATTGAACATTTTCTAAGTCTTAGCCCTACTTCTGAGTGGGCTCTGGTCCTTAAACCCTTGAACCCTTGACCCACAACCATTTGAGTCGTGTCCATCTCAATGAAGCTAGCATTTGACTAACTTTCATAGGAAGAACCCTTGAACTCTTGATTGACCAAGGCTGTGCTCGTCCTTACCCAGGCCAAGCATAACATCCCCCATGAACCTACTCCAGCTTTGCTGACCCCCACTTTCTCTCAACCAGTTTTCCCTCTTCCCTCTTCATCTTGACCTCCCATACCACCACCCTTTGTACCCTTCACCTCCACCTTCCCCTCAATGTACCCTTCACCTCCACCTTCCCCTCAATGTCTACTTCTCGTAAACCTGTTGAACTCTGTATTGGAGCCCCCAAATCCTTTGATGGCTCTCTCACAAAAGCTACCCGATGGCTTGATGCCATCCACATGTACCTCCTCATCAATAAAGAGGTTTACAACTCTGAGGCAAAGAAAGTTGCCTTCACTCTCTTATATATGACCAAGGGGCCAGCTGTCATTTTGGCCTCTACCTTCTAACAAAGTGCCTTCTCTGGAACCATCTGAAACAACCCAAACAACTACTAATCATCTTGGGGATGCTGAGCTAAGATCTGACTGTAGAATATAGGAATGTGAGCAAGGAGTGACAAGGTCCAAGACTCAAGGATAAAAGTGATTGGTGAGCTTCAATTACTCCTGAGTGGATCTCTTGTTCAAGGGGAAACTCCAAGAGAACTAGACTGGGGATGCCAGTGCTAGGACTCAAGGTTTATATATAAAATCCTACTACTTGTGTTATGACCGGTGTAACAAATAACATGTATGCAGAAGACTGAAGTCTTTGCTACAGGACAGGTCTTCCTCTGAAGACAACAGCGACCTTCTTGGTCTGCAAGTGGATCACCTGATCAGCGAGTGGTGTGCAACGGTTGTGGCGACCTCAGCTGGTATGCTGTTCACAAGGCAATGAGCAGGCTCCCTCCAGGCACATAAGGAGTAGTTGGCTATGGACAGGTTGTGGGCAAGGCCTATATCTGGGCACGGCCTCTGGGCAATAGGTGGCTGGGCACAGCTAGCGTTGGGCAATGGCTAGCGGACTGATCCTCTGATCAGGGACGAAAGTGGTGACACCTCCCTATAGAAGGTTCACAGTGCCTCAATCGAACTCTGATTGACAGACGTTTGAGATTGAGATTGACGACGAGATGAAACACCGGTTTCAACGATTGACAACACTGGCACAGGTGCTGACAGCGAAGGCTTCAAATTCTATGTAAGATTGCATAGATCAAAGTTAAAGTTACATGGGTGGTGATTCTAGCTATTTATACTAAGCCCCTTTAGGGCTGGTTAACGATAGAATCTCTGCTCTAAAGTATAAAAGGTAATGACGTGTCGTGTCATGTATGATACAAAAGGATAAATGAGAACGCGTCACATTGCATAAGATAAATAAGGAAAGATGCGAGTTGCGTCATGTGAGACATAAAAGGGAAGATGTGTCACGTATCAAAAGAAGAAAGACGCATCTTGGAGTAATGTGAAATGTGATACTGTGGGCGCAGCTTGACTAATCTGGATGAAATGAAATAGACGAAATGAACTGAGGCCGGTGAGTCATGATGGATGGAACACAAGTCATATACGAGAGAATATGACTTAGGAGATTAAGGTCCGCAGTTAAGAAGAAATGAGTCCAAGCAAAGCCTAGTCCTCAAAGAGTGCAGAGTGGAAGTACTCCTCCCATACCTCCTGTGGGATGTCCAGGTCCGGTAGGATGTCTTCCCAGAGGGACTTGGATATCGGAGCGGATACTGACAAGTCTGGTGAACTCATGGGAGAGAGAAAAACAGTACCCCCTAGGACACTTGTAACAACTTGTACATGTGTACTACAGATCTACCAATGAGTAGTGGTGATTAAATACATGAGTCTAACATGTGTATCAAACACGCTGTAAGTGCATTGCTTCTGGAATGGAAGAGAAGCATCAACATGTGTTGAACATGATGCAATCGGAAATGAATAACATGTGTCAAGCATGTGTGTGACGAAGAAGTATTGTATGCATAGCATGAATATGAGAGACATGAAGAAATCATAAGGAGATCTAGATAGGGGGTCTAGACTCCTGATGTCATAATAGATGTCTAGCATTGTGTAAGTCATGTGATGTCAAATCACGTGAGGAGAATGGATCATGTGATACTAGATCACATGATTAAGTAGCACAATGGCTAACCAGCTGAAGGGAACTATCTTCAGTATAGAGATTAGATGCAATCTAATCATTTCTGATAAGATAAGATAAGATAACTTTATTAAAAGTTATCATGTGCAGGCATCAAGCTGTAACAC
The DNA here is from genome assembly GCA_003316035.1 of Neoboletus subvelutipes. Lineage (NCBI taxonomy): Eukaryota > Fungi > Basidiomycota > Agaricomycetes > Boletales > Boletaceae > Neoboletus > Neoboletus subvelutipes. The sequence continues at coordinate 7,661 of QFEF01000961.1, forward strand.
CATCACTTCCTTAGGAACCTTTGCTGATTTTATTACAAAGTTTGAAGAATTCTTCTGATAAAAGAATAAGACCTCTGACTCCATCACCTGGCTCTTGGAACAACCCAACTACTATCAAAGTCATTCTTGGGGATGCTGTATAAATGATAAAGTGAGTATGTGGGCGAGTTTGGTACTCATCCCGAGGGGGTTCTGTAGTAGGGTTGTTAGTAGAGAAGGGTTTGTTCGACTTACCACAATGTTTGCTGACTAATCTGGTTGAATCCAGATGACGCGACAGACAAGGAAAAATGAAAACAGAATGGATAATGACAATTCAGTCAAGGACGAGGACCAGACATGAAGGGGATGGCCAAGGACAAGGGCCAAGTGAGACAGAATGATCAGATGTGAAAAGATGTATTCCCAGTTGAAATACAAAGGTTTTATAGTCTGAGGAATACCCCAGACTTCTATCTAAGAAAATATCAAAAGAAAATGGTATTATTGTATTCAAAGTGAAGAGGACTGGTTGCTAAGCAAAGAATGGCTTTAATCAAACTAAAAGGGATAACTCCAGACTGGAATAAAGCAGATACCATCAATCTGACTTGGACTTGGACTTGGACTCAGACTCGAATTGAAGCAGATTGAAGCAGATAGGAGTTGGACTGAAGTGGATAGCTATCAATGGACTGGATTAAGTTGGAATACAGACATAGAGACTAGAGAGTCTCTACAACACCAAGCTAGCTATGACTTAATGTCTGTAAAATAGGTGAGCAAGGGTGACAAGGCCTCAAGTACTCAAGGTGAAGTGTGATCTTTGAAGTATGAAGACTTCCTGAGTGAATCTCCTGTAGATGGGGAAACTCCAAGAGAACTAGACTGGGGTTGCCAGTGCTAGGACTTGAGGTTTATATAGCAGAACTATAATTTACATGTGTTGTAGTCTAATCTATAGATGCTACTATAAATAGGGGTAACTCATGGTCAACATGAGGATGTATCATGTAAAACATGTGTCAAACATGCTGTAGGGGCATGGAAGAAGCGCTGCTTCTGCAATGAAAGAGAAGTACCAACATGTGCTAGACATGAGGCACAGAAATGAAAGACATGCATCTAGCATGTGTGTGCATAGAAGTAGTATTGTGCACAGCACAGAGATGAAAGGTGAAAGGGATACATGAGGTGAACATGTGGAGATCTAGATTAGAGGTCTAGATTCCAAACATGGGGCATAACATGGATCGGATGTCTTGCATTGTGTTAAATACTGTAAGATCAATGATTGTGATGTCATTGGATCTTAGGAGTTATGTCATGTGACACAGTCACATGACTAAGGAGAGTCATGTGATATCAAATCACGTGATCAGAATAGTGCAGTGGCTAAGCCAGCTGAAGTGAACTATCTTCAGAATAGGATTAGATGATGATCTAATCAGATAAGATAAGATAAGATTAGATAACTTTAGTCAAAGTTATCATGTGTAGGCATTGAGCTGTAACAGCTCTCTACCCACCAGCTCTCCAAAGAGTTGAACAAGTCCCTCTCCCCCTCCCTCATGCTCTACATCTCTGAGTTTAGAAACCATGTTGCCAAAGTGTTAAGGACCAGTTTACTCTGGAGTCAACTCCAGAACACTGGAGACGACTGGTTGGTTGGAACTTGGCTTCACTGTATGTGGTGCGCCCTTACACAAGTCCTAGTCCCAGATTTCAGAGATGCTGGAGGGTTGCAGGTAATGACATTGATCGTCAGTTACAATGTCAAGTTGAGTGGAGGGTCAGAGGGGAGCCTTTGAGGCTCAGAGGGAGGACAGGAGTAAAGTTCTAGTTGATATTCAAACTGAGGAAATACAGGAGTGATCTTGAGGGTTTTTATACTATGGAGAGGTAGTATTAAGTAAGGGAGTGTCAAATATAATGTCAACAGAGAATGTCAAATAATGTCAATGGAGGGTGTCAAATAATGTCAACGGAGAATGTCAATGGAGCTGTGTTCCTAAGCAGAGCATTGGTATGGAGAAGAATGTGAAGCAAAGTCAGTAGGTATGTGAAGTGTCAAAGATGTAAGCAAATGAATATGAACATATAAAGAGGGTGGTACAAGTCTGGAAGTCTGGAGTTGTGTCTTGGGCAAGAATGCACCAGAGTTTGTGTGTAGAGATGAGGAGTCATGAATGGAGTACCAGAGTTGGACAGGATATAACAGTATCTCCTTCTTAGGCCTGAACTCCTGAAGGTGTTATGACCAGTGTAACAAATAACACGTACACAGAAGACTGAAGTCTTTGCTATGGGACAAGTCTACCTCTGTAGACAACAGTGACCTTCTTGGTTTGCAAGCAGATCCTCTGATTGGCGAGTGGTGTGCAATGGTTGTGGTGACCTCAGCTGGTATTCTGGATGCAAGGCAATGAGTGGGCTCCCTCCAGGCACACAAGGAGTAGTCAGCTATGGAGAGGTTGTGGGCAAGGCCTGTATCTGGGTGTGGCCTCTGGGCAATAGTGAAACAACCCAACAACAACTACTAAAGTCTTGGGGACACCGAGCTAAGATTTGACTGTAGAATAACAGGAGTGTGAGCGAGGATTGACAAGGTCCAAGACTCAAGGATAAAACTAAGGATTTGAAGTATAGAGACTTCCTGAGTGGATCTCTTGTTGAAGGGGAAAACTCCAAGAGAACTAGACTGGAGATCCAGTGCTAGGACTCAAGGTCTTATATAACATCTCTATGTATGTACATGTGTACTATGGATCTACCGATGTAGAGACGGTGATTAAATACATGAAGGAACCATGCATCAAGCATGAGGATAAAGGATGTATCAAACATGCTGAAGGAGTGTGTTAGAAGCACTGCTTCTGAAATGGAAGAGAAGTATCAACATGTGTCAAACATGAGGAACGGAGATGAATAACATGCATCTAGCATGTGTGTGACTAAATAAGAATAAGTGCACAGCACGGAGATGAAGAGAGAACAACATGAGGACAGGGGTGTGTCTAACACGAGTACAACATGTGTTGTAGATGTCTTGCATCGTGGCATATAAGATTGATGATCGAGATGTCATCACATCTAGGGTTTAGAGTCAGGTGATACTAGTCATGAGACTATGAGGGTGTCATGTGATATCAAATCACATGATGAGGAAGTCATGTGACACTAGGTCATGTAATGAGTGGTGCTCATGGCCAAGCCAGCTGAAGGGAGCTATCTTCAGTATAGAGATTAGAATTGATCTAATCATATCAGATAATGATAAGATAAGATAACTTGATCAAAGTTATCATATGCACGGATTGAGCCATAACAAATAGGCAGCAGCAATGGCAAGTGTTGGGCAATGGCTCGCGAGCTGATCCTCTGATCAGGGACAAAGTAGAGACACCTTACAACAAGGTTCTCAGTGCCTAGATCGAACTCTGATTGACAGATGTTCAAGATCTAGTTAGACGACAGCGATTGACAACACTGAGATGAACTGTTTCAGTGAAGGCTTTGAATTCTATGTAAGATTGTGTAGATCAAAGTTAAGGTTACATGGGTGGTGATTCTAGCTATTTATACTAAGCCCCTTTAGGGCTGGTTAAAAATAGAATCCCCACTCTAAAGTATAACAGGATAAATGAAGACGCATTGCATTGCATCGAGTAAAGTAGAAAAAGGTAAGACACATTGCATCATGTACTATGAGAAGAATGAGACATGTTGTGTCACGTACCATAATAGGAAGGAGACGTGTCGCATTGCATACCATAATAGGAAGGAGATGTGTCGCGTCGAATATAAATATGAAATGGTGATGCTGTGGGCACAGCTCGACTAATCTGGGTGAAATGAAAAGGTAAGGTGCTTCATTTGCAAGCAAACTGGTTGTACAACTAGGAAACACCCTGGGTACACTCCTTCTAACAAGAAGACTCAGCAGAGCAACACTAGCCATTACGCCAGGACCATCCCCACCAGTTCCTCCCCCTCGCCCTCTCCCCCCACTCCCACCAAAGACCCTTTGGATGTTACAAGTGTCCTAGGAGGGACTATTTTTCTTTCTCCTATGAGTTCACCGGACCTATCAGTATCTGCTCCAATACCTGATTCACTCAGGAAAGACATTCTTCTGGACCTGGATATCCCACAGGAGATATGGGACGACGTCTTTCACTCAGCTCTCTTTGAGGACTAGCTGCTTCTCAGACCTGGTTTACTTTTGCTTCCTTTACTGTGGACCTCCAAATTCTCCTAAGTCAAATTCTCTCGTATTTGACTCATTTCCTATCCATCATTGATTTACTTCGGCCTCAGTTCATTTCCTTATTTCATTTTGACCAGATTAATTGAGCTGCACCCACAGCATCTCTATTTCATATTTATCTTTGACATGTTGCATCTCATTTCCTTTTGCAGTATGTGATGTGATGCATCTTACTTTCTCTCATGATACACAACACGACATGTCTTCATTTACCCTTTTATACTTTAGAGCAGCGATTCTATTCTTGACCTGCCCTAAAGGGGCTTAGTATAAATAGCGAGAATCACTGCCCATGTAACTTTAACTTTGATCTACACAATCTTACGTAGAATTCAAAGCCTTCACTGTCACTGCTTGTTTCAGCATCATCAATCGCCATTGTCTAATTAGATCTCAAACTCCTGTCAATCAGAGTTCAATCTAAGCACTGAGAACCTTTTATGGAAGGTGTCTCCCCTTTGTCCCTGATCAGAGGATCAGCTTGCGAGCCATTGCCCAATGCTTGCCATTGCCGCTGCTTATTGCCCAGAAGCCGCACCCAGATAGAGGCCTTGCCTACGACCTCTCCATAGCTGACTACTCCTTGTGTGCCTGAAGGGAGCCCGCTTATTGCCTTGTGTCCAGTATACCAACTGAGGTCACCACAACTGTTGCACACTGCATGCCAATCAGAGGATCTGCCCACTGACCAAGAAGATCCTGTCGTCTAAAGAGGTAGACAGTCCATAGCAAAGACCTCAGTCTTTTGCATATGCATTATTTGTTACACTGGTCATAACATTGGATACGTTCATCCACAGCCTTGAAGGAGATCAAGACAGGGGTCAAATACTTCGTACCCTAAGATCTCTATATGATCCAATCTGTGATGAAAACAGAGAACCAATCCAAATGAAAGCAGTCAAAGTCCTCTTGACTAAGGAACAAGAGGAGGAGTTCAAGATGTCTTTTTAGAGGGAAGGAGCATCCCAACGTTGCTACCTTCCATAACTGTTGCCCCTGTATTTATTTCCAGAACAAAGTCGAATTCCGTTCGTCTTCTCCTTTCTATCTGGAAACAAGATGTGCAAATTGTTGGAGTAAATGCTCTCATGAACAGCGGAGCAACTGGATGTTTCATCACCAAGATGGCCGTGACCAGGATGAAACTACTGACTGAAGTCCTTGATGTTCCTATCACCACTTGGAACATGGACAGGACCCCAAATCAGTCAGAAACTATAAAGGAGAAACCACAGTGGTTATTGATCTTCAAGGAGTACAAGAGCAATGCAAGCTGCTTGTCCTTAATTGCAGAAAAGATGATGTCATCTTGAGATTGCCTTGATTGAGAACCATGAATCTGGAAATTGATTGGCGGAACAGAAGGGTAATCATTACCCCTGCCAAATACAAACCAACCAATACTGAGGATACCATGCAGAGGTATCTATTATGTTTCCTAGGACATCAGGAAAACGATGACATAGAGAGTGACCTCTATGATCAATACCAATGATGGACCATCCCAGAACAGGTCCAATTTCTGGCAGAAAGAGGTGGCATACCAAATTACATCTTGAGATGAACCACACTCTCCACCACTATAGCTCAAGCAGAAGGGAATAAAAAGATAGAACTGCCAAAGGAATATTTGGAATATGAGGATGTATTTAACAAAAAGGATACAATGAAACTTCCCCCTTCTCGATCTTACAATCATGCCATTAAATTGAAAGACTTGTTCATACCAAAATGAGCCAAAGCTTATCTGCTCAATCCTGCAGAAATGACAGCATGTAAGGAATTCATTGATGAACACCTTGCTACAGGGAAGATTGTTCCCTCGAAATCCTCTCAAGCCTCCCCTTTCTTCTTCATACAGAAGAAAGATGGGAAACTGAGGCCTTGTCAGGATTATCAATACCTCAATACTCACACCATCAAGAATGCCTACCCTCTTCCCTTGATATCAGATCTCATTGATAAATTGAAAGGGTCATCAATCTTCATCAAATTTGATGTATGATGGGGTTATAACAATGTCCTTATCAAACCAGAGGACCAGTGGAAGGCTGCCTTCCTCACTCCATTTGGACTATTTGAACCAGCAGTAATGTTTTTCGGAATATGCAACTCACCTGCAACTTTCCAAGCATTCATGGATGATCTCTTCGGTGACTACATCGCCAAAGGATGGTTGATCATTTATATGGATGATCTATTAATCCATTCTTCCGACCCAACCCTTCACAAAGAATGAACGAAGAAAGTCCTTCAGCACTTCCAGGAACATGAAATATACCTTAAGTTAGAAAAGTGTACCTTCACTCCCCCATCAGTTGAGTACCTTGGAATAATTGTCAGTAAGGAGGGAGTACAGATGGATCTGGTTAAATTGAAGGCCATCAAGGAGTGGACTCCTCCCATCAATGTAAAGGATGTTCAGTCCTTCCTAGGATTTTGCAACTTCTACAGGAAGTTCATCCCCTCTTTTTCTGATCTAGCCAGACCACTTCTGGATCTAACAAAGAAGAACCAAATCTGGGAATGGACCAACTGACACCAGACTGGATTCCAACTCCTTCACAATGCCTTTACCTGACAACCGGTCCTGGCCTTCCCCAATCCAGATCAACCTTTCACTATAATGACCGATGCTTCTCTGATGGCATCAGGCAGAGTCCTGATGCAATCGGATCCAAATGGGGATCTAAAACCTTGCGGTTATCTTTCCCAGACTTTCGCTCCAGCTGAGTGAAATTACGACATCTTTGACCAAGAGCTTCTTGCTGTCATTCACACATTGGAAGAATGGTGCCAATACCTACTGGGATCTGCCTTCCCAGTAATGGTTCTTATGGATCACAAGAACCTTACCTACTTCAAGCAACCACATAAGCTGTCTCGCTGGCAGGCCAGATGGCTCCTGTTTCTCCAAGATTTCAATCTTGCCTACACTGCCCTTCCCGGATCCCACATGGGGCTGGTGGATGCCCTGTCTCGTGGGGACACTGTTGATACTTCCCAGGACAATGCTGATGTCCAAGTTTTGCCAGACAATGCCTTCTCTCATCAAGTCCACACCATTGATACCATATTAGCAGACAAAATTTGGAATTCCTCCGCCAAGGACCCACTTGTTTTGGATGCCTTGAAGGGCATGGAAAATGACATCCCCCTGTTTGGACAGTCCTCCACAGCTGATTGGACCTACATTGACAGATGCCTTTACTATAATGGTTGGATGTATATCCCTGGTGATGCCTGTCAGAAGCTAGTGCTCACAACCCATACATCTCTCGAAGGGGGCCATGGTGGGCATATCTGTACCATGGCAACATTGTCTAAAGACTATTGGTGGCCTGGCCTCTCCACCTTCATCCAGCAGTTTGTCACAGGTTGTGCCATTTGCCAGGCAAACAAGGTCCAAACCCACCCCACTGTCCCCCCTTCCATTCCCTTGGCAGTCCAGTGTGCCCATCTGTTTTCCCACCTCTCAGTGGACCTTATCACAGACCTTCTGTTACAGTTCCAAACCTTCACAGGTCGATAAAGGGACATAGTCATTTCATTTCATTTCTTTTTATCTAATCTTATCTTTTCAAAGTCACATGACTAGATCACATGATCACTAGTCTGGAGCTAGTTCACATCCAGCTGGTTCATTTGTGCTCAGAGACACTCACTTCTCATAGAGTCTAGACTTGACATCCAGAACTCTCTTTGTACCTTAATATATCCTTATATATACTAATGACTTCCCACAGTCATATCCACTCCTTCTATTCTTCTTTTAATCTCCATGCCTCATGTCTAGCACATGTTAGGCTTCTCTTCCATTCTGCCACAGCATGCTGTGTCCTCATTCTTTTCATTTCTGTTCCTCATGCTTGATGCATGTTACACCTCATGTATTTAATCTCTGTCTCTACATTGGTAGATCTGTAGTACACATGTATACATAGTAGAGTGATATATAAACCCAGAGACTTGACTGGATAATCTCCAGTCTAGTTCTCTTGGGAATTACCTTCCTCTCAGGAGTTCCACTTGATTAGTTAGCTTTTTCCTCACATTCCAGTCTAAGTGTTTTGGTGCAACCTAGAGCCTTTGGCATTTGAGGTTGTTTCACTAGAACTAGACTATTCTTCATCACTCTACCTTTCACCTATACACTTAGAAAAGCCAATGAGTCGGACACAAGTCAGTCCCTCGTATTCTCCTCAAGGATTGCACTGCTCACAGTAGAGGCAAATAGTGCCAATTGACTTTCACAGGATGCTCCATTCCTTCCCACCTTCCTCTAGGATAGTCCCTTAGAGAAGTCCATGGGAGTTAGTAGCAGAACAGGTACTGGAGGCAATAGGGTGGTCTGCAATCAACCCCTATACTCCAGCACATGAAGAGTCACACCCCCGACAACTGACCAAATCCCCTGCAACATCATTCTTGTGGGACTTAGAAAAACGTTTAGAACTGGCACTACTCGCCTTGTTCGTAAACTCCAACACTGGTGGACTAGTATATCCGCCCACTTTCGGAGAAAAAGTTGCTCTCCACCTCAGATTGGGCGCCCACAGAGACTCTCGGCATTTTTCCCCAATCTCACAAGAGTCAGCAGCACCAGACCTCTCCCCAGCCCCAGAAAGAGTGTGGTCTTACGACCCCAATGATGGGCCAGGTGTCTTACTCCATCAAGTCCCAATTCCCCTCGCCACATCCTTGTCCCCACTCAGCGACGTCAAGTTCACATGAGCCATCATTAATTCAGGATTAGAAATCCAGCTCCCCTTGGCATCACCAAAAAGGGAAAGAGAAGAGTCAGAGGTACCAGAGGAAGTACCTAAGAAGAAGCAAAGGAAGCTTCAAAAGAAATCAATTAGGTGATTACGCCCAGACAAGCCAGAAGCTCACACAACAAAGACCTTACGTCCTCGTCATACACTTCACCTTCCCAAACAATACATACAGTAGTTTCATCTTCCCACAATGACTATCTCCACTGCTCTCTTGAATGCTCTGGATACAGTGGCAGGAGAAAATGATGATGACAACTGGGCCAAGTTGGCAAAAGAACTAAGGACACACTTCAAGCATCAAGAAAATTCATTAGACACAATAAGGGCATACAACCTTGCATTGAAGGAGAGGCTCCAACAATTTGAAGTACAAGTCAATGCTCAGGTAGCAGTGGCTGGAGCTTCAACCTCAAGCGGTGTAGGAGTAACAGGCTCCATGCACACACAAGGACCGCCCTGTCTATCAAAAATATTTGCAGACCCAGGCAACTACGATGGAAAAAGAGGAAAAGAGTTTGAGGAATGGTGGATAAAGTTCAGATCATGGAGAGAAGCGAATCTTCTCACCCTCACTGGACAGCAAGGCATTCAGGCATGTTTGTCCTGAATGAAGGGAAATGAGGCCGGTGTGTTCGCATGGTCACAACTTAGTGCAATGATGCATGCAGACTATGAGCCAGTATCCTGGTCTCATTTCCAAGCAGTAGTGGAGGGGCACTTTCACTCGACAATGGAAAAGGATTGGAATTGCAAGACGATCTCCAACCTTAGACAAGGAGAAACCCCTATGGATGTGTTTCTAATGAAATTTGAAACATATCAAACAATGGCAGAATACAACAATGATCACCTGATTGAACTTCTCGAAAAGAACATTGACAGGGACATCATAAACAAGCTCATTATGGAGCAAGGGAGGTTTGAAAACCTCAATAAATTCAAAATAGAGCTCAGGAAGCTCGGAGCTAGGAAACAGCTCTTGAAATGTATTTCCAAAGGAATGGCCGACCAATATGAACAGTCACACAAGAAAGAATGTGATCCCAACACAATGGATGTTGATGCAGTCCAAAAGGGACCCCTCAAATGTCACAATTGTGGTGGTGAAGGTCACTTCTCCCAGGATTGCAAAAAGCCAAAATTGCAATGTCCTGAATGCAAATTCTTGGGTGGCAGTCACCGCAACAACTGCTCCAAGAACAAGGGCAAAAAGAACTCCAGTGGATGTAACATCAATGCCACTGAAAGCAAGGAAGAAAAGTCGCATGACTGTGTGCACACATCTTGGGATGATGTTAAAAGCACCGACAAGAAGTCAGACAACTCCAAGGGTAAAACCCAAGATTGGAGTTTGTCAATCAAGGGGATGAGCTTAGATAAAGCTCAAGCCTGGTTCAAGGACTACGAGGCAATAGCCTCAAAGGCAAAAAATTAAATAGTCCAAAGCGCATATCTGGGTGCACAGAGGACTCAAATTGATTCTCTCCCTTATCTGTAGAAGAAACCGAGTGCGGAGATTCTATGGATGTATGTACTCTATTTACACCTTTGCCGTCAGGAGGGTCCCATTCAGGGCTCACTGGGAACGTTATACCCAGGCTTAATTCTCCTAAATAAAAACAAAAAAATATTTCAGCACCAGAAATTCCAGATGACGTATTCGTCAGAAGCATCAAAATAGAAAAAGAAGTCTTGATGACTATTGGAGTTGCGCCTCTTGGATCAAAGCGCAAATATATTAAAACCACCGCCTTGCTAGACTCAGCTGCAAACATTATCTTTATTGACAAGATGTGGGCAAAGAATAATCACATTCCTTTAACCAAGCTCCATTGCCCCATTCCAGTTTACAACATGGATGGCACAAAGAACTCTGCTGGTAGCATTATGCACAGCACTGAATTGATTGTCGAATTCAAAGGTCACTATGAGCAAGTCTCAGTGGAAGTTATTGATCTAGGCAAGAACACATTCATTCTCAGATATTCATGGCTAAAGCACCATAATCCAGAGATTAATTGGACACAAGGCACTGTCAAAATGACATGTTGTCCTTCACACTGCCATAGCTTACAGGATAAGCTGTTCTTTGTCCAATGGATTGAAAAGGAAGAATTAGACATTCAATATGCCATTTATGACACTATCCGTGCGCTAGAAGTACAACTAGAAAAACCTAAAGATAAAACACCTGAAGAATTGGTACCCTTCATATATCACAGATTCTTAGATGTCTTCTCAAAGAAGCAATTTGAGCACATGCCAAAGTGCAAACCCTGGGATCATGCAATAGACATGAAAGAAGGCTATGAACCCAAGAAAGGCAGAATTATTCCCCTCTCCATTCAGGAACAAGAGGAAGTCACAGTGTTCATTGATGATCAGCTCACCAAGGGTTACATTAGATCTTCTAAATCCCCTCAAACATTGCCCATGTTCTTCATTCCAAAAAAGGATGAAAAGAAGCATATGGTACAGGATTACTGATACCTCAACAAACACATGATCAAAAACAATTACCCACTGCTGTTAATCTCGCACCTGGTTGAAAAGCTCAAAGGAGCTAAATTATTTACGAAAATGGATCTTCAATGGGAATACAACAATGTTTGCATTAAAGAAGGTGATGAATGGAAGGCAGCATTTACGTGCTTCCATGGGTTTTACAAACCCCTCGTCATGTACTTTGGATTATGCAACTCTCCCACCACCTTCCAAGCGATGGTTAATGACATCTTTGCCAATATGGACGGCATTGTCATGGTGTACATCAATGACATCTTAATATTTACAAAAACAGACAATGAAAAGGAACACAACAAGATTGTGCTAGAAGTCCTCCAATGTCTCAGAGAAAATAATCTATTTGTGAAACCCAAGAAATGCACGTTCAAAGTAACTGAGGTTGATTTCCTCGGAATGATCATAGGCAAAGACAGGATCTCCATGGATCAAGAAAAAGTAAAAGCAATTAGGGAATGGCCTGCTTCAAAGAATGTAAAAGGAGTCTGGAGCTTTTTAGGTTTAGCAAACTTCTACAGAAGGTTCATCAAAGATTACGTGCTAGTCGCATGCCCTCTTCATGATTTGATGAAGAAGGATGAACCCTTCCAATGGCTAGAAGCACAGCAAAATGTGTTTGACACGCTGAAACAGAGTTTCACTACCACTCCCATATTAGCTTATCCTGATGATAACTGTCAGTTCTGCCTAGAATGTGATGCTAGCAATTATGCAACAGGTGCAGTATTATCTATGAAAAAGGGTGAAGAATGGCATCCAGTCACCTTCTCTTCCCACGCCATGACTCCACAAGAACGGAATTACCCCATTGCCGACAAGGAAATGCTTTCAGTCATTCAGGCTTTGGAACAATGGCGACATCATTTAGAAGGTGCTAGATACCACTTTGAGATTTGGAATGACCATGCAAATTTGCAATGGTTCATGACAAGGCAGGACCTTAACCAACGACAAGCCCGGTAGGCTATGTATCTATCCAGATTTGACATGGCTTGGTGTTACAAACCAGGAAAGACCATGACCAAACCCGATGCTCTCTCTAGATGAGAAGATCATGCAGAAGGTATCTCAGATGACAATAAAGGAGTTGTCATTATCTCCCCGGACAAGATCAGATCTACAATCGTGATCATGGATGATGGGTCTATATTAAAACAAAAAATCTTTAATGCAACGTGCCTACTGGATGAGTCAGAGATCCAGTGGCTCGCGAATAAACATACCATCTGTGAAGAATAAGATGGATGTTTGTACGACAACTTAGGGCGTTTTTACGTCCCAGATAAATCCATTCTCAAGATGGAAATCATTGAGAAGCATCATGATTCCCCCATGGCTGGACATCCCGGTTATGAAAAGACCTTAGATTTGTTGCAGTGCAACTACTTCTGGCCAGGAATGGCTACATTCATGAAGGATTATGTCACTAGATGTGACACATGTCAAAGAATGAAAGGTTCTAACACGGCCCCATCAGGGCTCCTTCAACCCCTTCCTATTCCCGATACCCCATGGGAACACATCACAGCTGACTTCATTACGGATTTACCCGATTCCCATGGCTATAACACTATTCTCACAGTTGTTGATCGACTATCTAAAGAAGTGGAATTGATTCCATGTACAGAAAAATGTTCCACCATAGACATGGCGAGGTTATTTTTGGATAACGTGTGGAAACATCATGGTTTGCCATGCTCCATCACTTCCGATCAAGGACCACAGTTCGCTGCACAAGTTGTGAAAGAACTTAACATAGCCCTTGGAATCCAAACTAAATTATCAACCTCCTTCCATCCACAAACAGATGGACAATCGGAGATTGTCAACAAAGAAGTTGGCAAATATCTAAGAATATTCTGTTTTGAAAAGCAGACAAAGTGGAGCAAATGGCTTGCCATCACCCAATATTCAAGTAATAATAAAAAGCACACTTCAACCAAGAAAACTCCCATTGAAGTCACACGGTCTTACGTACCTCGCATGGGCATAGAGCCTATTTCCTCGGACCACGCCCTAGTGGCTAAGAAGTTCTCACAGGACATGCAGGAAACGTTAGAAGCAGTACAAAAAAATATGAAACAAGCGCAAGAGTAAATGAAGCTCAATGCGGATAAACACTGTTCAGCTCCACCGAGCTATGAAATTGGCCAGCAAGTCTGGCTTAGTACCGAGAACTTACACTTGACGCGTGCCAGTCGCAAGCTGTCAGAGAGATGGCTTGGACCTTATGTAATCACAGAGTTAGCCAGACCTAATGCCGTTAAATTAAAACTACTGAAAACCATGCAGATTCACCCTGTCGTGAATGTCTCACGGATCAAACTGTACAAGGAATGCCTTGAGGGTCAGTCCTCTAACCGGCCAGAACCAATCAAGGTCACCGAAGATCAAGACAACAAATGGGAGGTCAAGTACCTTGTTGAATCTCATATGAAACAAAGAAAATTAGAGTACCTAGTCCACTGGAGGGGCTATGATGAAACTGATCGAACATGGGAACCCATGTTGAATCTCTCAAATGCTAGAGAAGCTATTCATGACTTTCACGACACCCACCCTTCTGCACCTAGAGTGATTGGAATCCCACCCAAGATCTTTTTACTCGAATTTAACAAAATACCTAATCCATTGACAGATATATCAGAAAAGCAAACTCCTTTCAATCACCTGGAAGTCGATTTTTAGAGAGGGGGTAGTGTTACAGTCCCAAACCTTCACAGGTCGCTAAAAGGACATAGTTGTTTCTTTTCTTTTCTTTTCATCTAATCTTATCTTTCAAAGTCACGTGACTAGATCACGTGATCACTAGTCTGGAGCTAGTTCACATCCAGCTGGTTTGTTTGTGCTCAGAGACACTCACTTCTCATAGAGTCTAGACTCGAAGTCCAGAACTCTCTTTGTACCTTAATATATCCATATATATACTAATGACTTCCCATAGTTATATCCACTCCTTCTATTCTTCTTTTCATCTCTGCACCTCATGTCAAGCACATGTTAGGCTTCTCTTCCATTCTGCCACAGCATGCTGTGTCCTCATTCATTTCATTTCCGTTCCTCATGCTTAATGCATGTTACACCTCATGTATTTAATCTCCGTCTCTACATCAGTAGATCCGTAGTACACATATACACATAGTAGAGTGCTATATAAACCCAGAGACTTGACCGGATAAACTCCAGTCTAGTTCTCTTGAGAATTACTTTCCTCTCAGGAGTTCCACTCAATTAGTAGTTTTCTTTCTTTGTCCTTAGTGCAACCTAGAGTCTTCAGACATTTGAGGTTGTTTTACATAGGGCATATCATGGATCAGATGACTTGCATTGTGTTAAATACTATAGAACCAATGATTGTGATGTCATTGTGAACTAGGGGTTAGGTCAGGTGACACAGTCACATGACTGGAAAATCATGTAATACTAGATCATGTGATTGAGATGGCACAGTGGCCAAGCCAGCTGAAGTGAACTATCTTCAGAATAGAGATTAGATGCAATCTAATCATGTCAGATAAGATAAGATAAGATAACTTTATTGAAAGTTATCATGTATAGTGAAATGACCCAACAACAGATACTATATCATCTTGGAAATGCCAAGCTGTTACTATGACTATTCAAAGAAGAGGAGTGAGCAAGGTGTGACAAGTACCAAGACTCACAGTAAAAGGTATATATGAGGACTAATGCCTCTACTGAGTGGATCTCTTGTTGAAGGGGAAACTCCAAGAGAACTAGACTGGGGTTACCAGTGCTAGGCTCTTGGTCTTATATATCATCTCTATGTATAGTGGCTCAAAAAAGTGTCCCAATGTTTGGCTATTTTGAAAAGACTTGACATTTGCAGGAAGACCAAAAGGTATTAGCTCTAACTCTTGCTGGGTCATTGATAGCCCTAACCCTTGCCCTGAAGATGAGCCCTTAGTAATGTGATTTGGCTGTCATGGCACTGAGATATAGCCATATTAAAGTGACATGTCATTGGGACACTTTTTTGAGCAACATTTCTATTCTACAATTTTAGTACTTTGTATGCCCTCCCTTTGCTTTTATCACTGCCTCTAGTCTTCTAGGCATACTCTCTATCAATCCTTGACACTCCTCAACCTCTATCTTTTCCCACTCCACTTCAATTCTCTCCCAAAGCTCCCATACTCCTTTTGGTGGTATTATATAGCTATTGAGCTGTTTTTTGAGCATTTGCCAGAGATGTTCATGGGATTAAGGTCTGGAGATTGTGCTGGCCAGTCAAGAAGCTTGATCCCTTGAGATTCCAGCCACGCCTTGGCTCTTTTAGAGATGTGCTTGGGGTCATTATCTTGTTGAAAGATAATGCTCTCCTCAGGAATTCCAGAATTTTCCATGGAAGGAAGCATATTATCCTCCAAAATGGAGACATACTGCTCAGCATTCATCCTCCCTTCAACCTCTGCAAGAATTCCCACTCCATTCCAACTCATACATCCCCAAACCATCAAGGAACCTGCTCCAAACTTTACTGTTTCCTAAAGGCTTTCCTGCCAATTTCTACACATACTTCCTTCCATCTGACCAAATTACCCTAGTCCAGTCCTCCACAGTCCAGTGTTGGTACTTGAGAGCAAAGGCTAGCCTATGTTTCCTATGCTTCACAGACAAGAGTGGTTTCTTTTTCTTGACTATAGCCTTGAGAGATGCAGACTTGAGAACATTTCTGACAGTTTGAGCAGAGACAGGAGAGGAGAGAGCAGAATGGATGAGATGGGTGACCTGAACAGCATTTTCAACTTTGCCAGAGGTGATACTAGAGACAATTCTCCTTTTATCAGTGGGAGAAAGTTTGGAAGGACATCCTAATTTTATGTTTTCCTTGCCTGGATGGATCTCTTTGATAACCCTGGCCACAATAGACTTTCCCAGACCAGTTTGGGAGGATATTCCTAGTAGAAAGGCCAGATTCAGATAGAAAGAGAATATTGGCTCTAGCAGAGGAGGAAATGGATTTCATGATGAAGTTGGGTTAGCTGGATGGTATCTCTGCTCTTTATATCATTTGGAATTATGTAAGTGACATAATCAGACAGGGTTGAAGCACAGCACCCATCAGAAACTTATGTTATTTACTAAATGATAGTTCATAATATCAGGGTCAAATAAGTGTCCCAATGACATGTCACTTTAATATGGCTATATATCAGTGCCATGACAACCAAATCACATGACTAAGGGCTGATTGTCAGGGCAAGGATTAGGGCTATCAATGACCCAGCAAGGGTTAGAGCTAACATCATTTGGTTCTCCTGCAAATGTCAAGTCTTTTCAAAATAGTCAAACATTGGGACACTTTTTTGAGCCACTATATGTACATGTATACTACAGATCTACCAATGTAGAGACAGTGATTAAATACATGAGGAGAACATGCATCTAGCATGAGGATAACATGTGTATCAAACACGCTGTAAGTGCATTGCTTCTGAAATGGAAGAGAAGCATCAACATGTGTCTAACATGATGCAATGGAAATGAATAACATGTGTCTAGCATGTGTGTGATGAATAAGAATGTGTGCACAGCACAGATATGAAAGACATGATGAAGTCATGAGGAGATCTAGATAAGGGGTCTAGACTCCTGATGTCATAATAGATGACTAGCATCATGTAAGTCATGTGACTAGCATTGTGTAAGTCATGTGATATCGAATCATGTGAGGGAAATGAATCATGTGATACTAGATCATGTGATAGGAGTAGTGCAAAGGCTAACCAGCTGAAGAGAACTATCTTCAGTATAGAGATTAGATGCAATCTAATCATTATCAGATAAGATAAGATAAGATAACTTGGGTCAAAGTTATCATGTGCAAGCATCGAGCTGTAACATATAGGCATCGAGCCATAACACTCAGTCAGCTTCCCTGATTACACAAGAATTGGTGATAGAAGAAAAATCTACACCAGGAGTGCCAGAGAGAGCATGGTCTTATGACCCCAATGACAGGCCAGGCATCTTACTCCAACAAGTCCCTCTACCCCACACTCAATCCTTGTCCCCTCTGCCCAAAGTAGAATTCATCAGAGCTATTATTAATGAAGGACTAGAGATTAGAGCTCCCCCAGCAGTAAAGCAAGAATGAGAAGAGGAATTGGTACCAGAGAAAGTACCTAGGAAGCAGAGAAAACTTCAAAGGTGAACTATAAGAAGGTTGCACCCAGACAAACCAGAAAACCACATGTCAAAGACCTTACATCCTAGACATACTCTTTGTTATGACCGGTGTAACAAATAACGCGTACGTGGATGACTGAAGTCAACGGCTATGGGACAAGTCTACCTCTGTAGACATGGGTGACCTTCTTGGTTTGCAAGCGGATCACCTGATTGGCAAGTGGTGTGCAACGGTTGTGGCAACCTCAGCTGGTATGCTGTTCGCAAGACAATGAGCGGGCTCCCTCCAGGCACACAAGGAGTAGTCAGCTATGGACAGGTCGTGGGCAAGGCCTGTATCTGGGCACGGCCTCTGGGCAATAGGTGGCTGGGCATGGCTAGCATTGGGCAATGGCTAGCAGACTGATCCTCTGATCAGGGATGAAAGTGATGACACCTCCCTATAGAAGGTTCACAGTTCCTAGATTGAACTCTGATTGATAGATGTTCGAGATCCAGATAGATGCAGGATGAAACACTGGTTTCACGACACTGGCACAGGCACTGACAGTGAAGACTTTGAAATCCACGTAAGATTGCATAGATCAAAGTTAGAGTTACATGGGTGGCGATTCTAGCTATTTATACTGAGCTCCTTTAGGGCCAGCTAAAGATAGAATCTCTGCTCTAAAGTATAAAAGGAAATGATGCATTGTGTCACGTATGATATGAAAGAATAAATGAGAGTGCGTTGCGTCGCATATGATAAATAAGGAAAGACGCGAGTCGCGTCACGTGAGATATAAAAGGAAAGACGCAAGTCATGTCATGTGAGATATAAAAGGAAAGACGCGAGTTATGTCATGTGAGATATAAAAGGAAAGACGTGTCACGTACCAAAAAAAGAAAGACATGTCTTGCAATAATATGAAATGCCATACTGTGGGTGCAGCTCGACTAATCTGGACAAAATGAAATAAGGGAAATGAACTGAGGCCAGTGAGTCATGATGGAAGGAATACGAGTCATAGATGAGAGAATATGACTTAGGAGATGAATAGGTCTGCAGTTAGAAATAGAATGGGTTTGAGAGAAGCCTAGTCCTCAAAGAGCGCAGAGTGGAAGTACTCTTCCCATACCTCCTGTGGGATGTCCAGGTCTGGTAGGATATCTTCCCAGAGGGACTTGGGTATCGGAGTGGATACTGACAAGTTGGGTGAACTCATGGGAGAGAGAAAAATGGTACCCCCTAGGACACTTGTAACACTCTTCATATTCCAAAATATTACATTTAGTAAACACCTTCCCCTTCTTAT
>QFEF01000963.1:0-13833 GCA_003316035.1 Neoboletus subvelutipes
AGAGAGTTCAGGGGAACTGAGAGGAGAAAGAAAAATGGCAGCATCCATTATACATGTAACATTACCCCCATTGTAGCTTTGAGCCACCAGCTCAATTATCTCTATCCCCCTCATTGATGTCATGGTCAGTGATATCCCAGGTGGAGGGGTCAATGTCATCCTTGGTGCAGTTCCATGCTCTATGTCTGAGAGTGTTACACTTTCTGCAACATGTGGAGGGACAGCAGTATTGTGAATGTCCGGGTGCAGTCACTCAACAGAAAGGACAGATGTAATGGGGACAGTTTGGATGGATATGTCCTGGCTCTTGACATTGGAAGCAGGTAATTCCCCCAAATTGGACATGGGGAGGGTATTGGCATGATACGGCATTGGCAAGGGCCAATATGGGACAGGGACTGCCACCCATGGGGGAAGGGGAACTATCTGGGGTAATGGGGTTGAGAGTAGGCATGGTCAGAGAGTTCTTGAGTATTCTGGGGAGGAGGTGGTTTGGGGAGCCTCCCAAGGTGGCAGATAAATTAAGGTGGGGGAGGTGGGGTAATCCAGCAGAGAAAAGGAAATTCTGCTGTCGGCAAAGGGTGGGGAATCTGGGAGAGGGTTCGGGAGATAAGGGGGTGGTTGGGGCAGTGGCCACAATGGTGTCTCCATCTCCTCGGTCCTCAGATGAGTTGGAGTCAGATCCATTGGACTCGTACTCCTCAACCATTCCCTGGGTTGGGAGGATTGCACTTCATCTGAGGCATCCATTTCTCCTGGAGAAGTCTGCTGGGTGGAGATTGGAAGAGAAATATTCCTCTTGTTCATTGGTGGATAGGAGAAAGAGAATGGGGTAGAGGGCATCGGTGAGGATTGGGGCAGGGAGTAGTGCAAGGACGCTGTCAAAGCCCTCCTCTTTGAGGAGGTCCAGGGTGAGGTTCCATGCTTCTGTGATGGTTTATTGGAAGGCATTGACGGTGACATCATTCTGTGCTGTGTATCTGGGGGAATTGGCAAAGACATGGGGACCTGCTGTGCACCAGGTGGCCCTGGTGAAAAGAGACTGATGGTACAATAGACTTGGTAGAGCCTAACAAGGAGGACGAGGGTGGTATTTTCAGAGAAGAGGGGGGTTCTTTCAAAGATGTCAGTAGCATCTTGGTTTTGGAGAGCAGCGACATAGAGGGCATGGTGGGCAATAGCAGGGAGACAGTTGAGACAAGTGCACAGGGGAGCGGTACCATTGGTGAAGTTGTAGGACATGGGAGTTGGGAGGAAAGAGATTTAGAGGGATTTACGTCTTTTATACTCTTTCAGGAGTTCCAGAGCATTCCCAAAATTTCTTTCAGGTTCCCAAGTATCTTCTGCATCTGAGTATCCTTTCCAGTGCATGAGGTATTGCCTTCAATTATTGGTTCCATGGTGATTGGTTATTTACTCCATTTCATATTCTTCCTCTCTATCTATTAACTCTGGTGGGGGTTTATTGAAATTTGGGCTATGTTCAGGGGTTTCCCGATAAGATAGGAGTAAGGAGGCATGGAAGACATTGTGGATTTTCCACTGCTTAGGTAAGGTTATCCGGAATGCTACTGGAGAGATGACTTTGGAGATTTTAAATGGTCCGATCCATTTTGGAGAGAGTTTTCATGAAGGATTTTTTGTTCTGAGGTTCTTGGCATCTAACCAGACCTCATCTCCAATCTTCCATGGTTTGAACTTAGAATGGACTCTTTCCTTCATTCATAACTGGGCAAGAGTATGTGCAGCTTCAGCTTCTTTATGTGCATCTTCAAGGTGGGAGAGCCGTTTTTCGAGCGCGGGTAGGAAGGTTGTTCCCAGTGGTGGAATGAATGGCCACATTATGGGCAAATTCAGCAGCTGGGAGGTATTCTAGCCATTCTTTGGGTTTTCCTTCACAAAAGATCCTGAGGTAGGTTTCCAGTTCCTGGTTGTATCATTCAGTTTCTTTGTCAGATTGGGGGTGGTAAGTGGTGGAGAGGGATATGTTGTATTTCAGTAACCTGGCAAGTTCTCTTGTGAAGGCTGAGGCAAATTGTGGTCCACGATCAGATATTAATTGGTCATGTAGACTGAATCATTTGAAAACATTTTCGTAAAAGAGTTTGGCAATTCCTGCCAAGTCAATGGTTTTTGTACAAGGGGCGAGAATTACCCCCTTACTAAGGCCATGGTCAACCATGACCATAACAGAATCAAAACCCCCAGTGGGGGGGAGATCAGTAATGAGATCCACTGAGAGGTGGGAAAATGGATGGACACACTGGACAGCGAGTGGCATGACAGGAGGGGACATTGGGTGGGTCTGGACCTTGTTTGCCTGGCAAATAGCGCAGCCTGCGACAAAATGGCATGCAAAGGTGGAGAGTCCTGGCCACCAGTAATTCTTAGACAGGGTGGCAACAGTATAGACATGCCCACTGTGGCCGCCCTCAAGGGAGGTGTGTGTGGCCAGCACTAACTCCTGGTGAGCATCACCAGGGACATACATACAGCCTTTAAAATAAAGCTGGCCATTGAGATAGGTCCAATCCTCAGCGGAGGATCACCCAAAAGAGGAATATTATTTTCCATGCCTTTTAAGGCATCCAGGACCAGGGGGTCCTTGGCGGAGGAACTGCAGATCTTATCCACAAGGGTCATATTGATGATGTGAATCTGGTGGAAAAAGGCATCATTGGGCAAGATCTGGACATTGGCGTTGTCCTGGGAGGTGTCAATGGTGTCCTGTCATGATAGAGCATCAGCAGGCCCCATACGGGATCCAGGGAGAGCAGTATAGGCAAGGTTGAAGTCTTGAAGGAACAGAAGCCAATGGGCCTGTTGGCGGGACAGTTTCCTCAGCTGTTTGAAATAGGTAAGGTTCTTATGATCTGTAAGAACCATTACTGGGAAGGTGGATCTCAACAAATATTGACGCCACTCCTCTAATGCACGGATCACTGCAAGGAGTTCTCGGTCAAATATGTCATAGTTTTGCTCTGTCAGAGTGAAGGTTTGGAAAAGGTAACCACAGGGGCATAGATCCCCATTGTGGTCAGGTTGGATTAGAACACCACCAGACACCGTCAAAGAGGCATCGGTCATGATGATAAAGGGTCAATTGGGATTGGGGAAAGCCAGGATGGGTTGTCAGGTAAAGGCATTGCAGAGGAGTTGGAATCCGGTCTGGTGTTTGTCGGTCCATTCCCAAGCTTGATTCTTCTTTGTCAGATCTAAGAGGGGCTGAGCAAGATCTGAAAAAGATGGGATGAACTTGCAATAGAAGTTGCAGAACCCCAGAAAGGATCGAACGTCCTTCACATTCACCAGAGGGGTCCACTTCTTGATAGCCTGTAGTTTGATGGGGTCCATCTGGACACTGTCCTTGCTAACAATCATTCTGAGGTATTCGATGGATGGAACAGTGAAAGTACATTTCTCCAATTTGAGATACATTTCATGTTCTCGGAAGCGTTGGAGGATTTTCTTGGTGCGTTCTTTGTGGATGGCAGGGTCTGAAGAATGGATTAGTAGATCATCCATATAGATGATTAGCCATCCTTCTGCGATATAGTCACCAAAGAGATCATCCATGAATGCCTAGAAGGTCATGGGAGAATTACACATTCCAAAGAACATTACTGCAGGTTTGAATAGTCCAAAAGGGGTGAGGAAGGCGGCCTTCCATTGGTCTTTGGGCTTGATGAGGACATTGTTATATCCCCATTGTACGTCAAACTTGGTGAAGATTGATGACCCTTTCAATTTGTCGATGAGGTTGGAGATCAAGGGGAGGGGATAGGCATTCTTGATAGTATGAGTATTGAGGTAGCGGTAGTCTTGACAAGGTCTCAACTTCCCATCCTTCTTCTGTACGAAAAAGAAGGGGGAGGCTTGAGGAGATTTCAAAGGGGTGATCTTCCCTGTTGCTAGGTGTTCATCAATGAATTCCTTATATGCTGTCATTTCTGCAGGGTTCAGCGGATATGCTTTAGCTTGTTTTGATATGAACGAGTCTTTCAGTTCAATGGCATGATTATAAGGGTGAGAGGGGGGAAGTTTCATGGTGTTCTTTTTGTCAAAGACATCTTCGTACTTGGTATACTCTTTGGGCAATTCTATCTTCTTATTCCCAGCAGCTTGGGCAATGGTGGTAGAGAGTGTGGTGCATTGTAGGATGTAATGGAGTATGCCTCCCCTTCCTGCAAGAAATTGGACTCATTTTGGAATGGTCCATCGTTGGTATTGATCATAGAGATCATTTTCTATACAATCATTTTCCAGATGTCCCAGGAAACATAGTAGATACCTCTGGGCAGTATCTTCAGTGTTGGTCACTTTATATTTGGTGGGGGTGATAACAACCTTTCCATTCCACCAGTCAATTTCTGGATTTACAGTTTGCAACCATGGCAATCCTAGGATGATGTCATCCTTTCCACAGTTGAGGATGAGCAATTCTCTTTGCTCTCATACTCCTTGGAGATCTATAACCACCATGGTCTTCTCCTTTATGGTTCCTGACTGATTTGGGGTTCCATCTATGTTCCAGGTAGCAATAGGAACATCAAGGACTTCAGTCAGCAATTTCATTCGTGTTACTGCTGACTTAGTGATAAAACATCCAGTTGCTCCACTATCCACAAGAGCATTTACTCCAATGATTTGCCCATTTTATTTCCAGATAGAAAGAGGAAGATGAATAGAATTTGACTTAGTTCCGGAAATAAATACAGGGGCAACGGTTATGGAAGGCAGTGATGTTGGAACACTCCTTCCTTCTAAAAAGATGTTTTGAACTCTTCCTCTCATTCCTTGATTGAGAGGGCTTTTACTGACTCTGCTTGGATAGGTTCTCCATTCTTGTCACAAGTGGGATCATATAAGGATTTTAGGGTATGAAGTATTTGACCCCTGTCTTGATCCCCTTCGAGACTCCAGATGAACGTATCCAGAGGGTCTTTGGTGGGAGTGGGGGGAGAGGGCAAGGAGGGGGAACTGGTAGAGATGGTCCTGGCATAATGGCTCATGTTGCTCGGCTGAGCCTTCTTGCTAGAAGGAGTATACCCAGGGTGGTTCTTAGTTGTACAACCAGTTTGCTTGCAAATGAAGCACCTTCTCTTGTGAAGACACTTGGATCGTTCTGCAGGTGTGATCGTAAGACAATCAACATCCATAGCATTGGGATCCCTCCTGCTAGTGCTGTTTCCACCAAAGGATACCTGTGGCCCTCTTCAGAGATTTCTAACCCTTCTGAGTCCTCCTCCAATCTTGGAGGCTTTGGACTAGATCTCCTCCATACTCTTGGCATTTTTGAGTATTCCAGAGAGGGTGAGTTGTGTGGCAATGGGGACAGAGACTCCTCTGAGGAACCACTCAGAGAGTGCTGTGATGTCAGTGATGCCAGTTCGGATGGCAAGCATGGAGAAGGCTGAGACATATTTCTCAAAGCCTGAATTGTCTCTCACATCCTGGACAAGGTTTGCAATCTTGATTTGTGTGGAAGCGGTGGTATCATAGGGGGAAAAGGTGGTGTGGAAAGCTTTGGTAACTTCCTCAAGTTTTCTTTCTCCCTCAGAGAGTGTAGTATCATTGAGCTTGGTAAGCCAAGCCTCGGAGAAGGACTTTCCTTGTCCTTTTGACATGCAGTTGAGGAATATGAGCAACTTTGCTCGATCATTGTATTTTTCTTTGTGAAGGGAGAAATACCCTTGCATTGCAAGGTACCATCAGTGGGCATCATCAGGTTCTCCCGAGAATTCTTCAGGGAGAGCAGCTTTAATCTCATCCATCCCAATCTCATCTTCTTCATCAGAATTGTCTGCTCCTGGGTCAGGGTCAGGGTCTTGGCCATAGGGATCTGGTTTGCTGAATAGAACATTTCTTCCAAGAGTGTGGGAGTAGTAAGAGGTTGGTGGCTCAGGCTGGTCCACTTGGATAGGTTCCAGTTCAGATGGTAGCTGTGGGAAAGGATCAGCCAATGGGGTCTGACTTTGGGAGGGACGGTCAGTAGAAGTTGTTCTGATGATGGAAGGGAGAGGAGATTGAGTATTCTGAGATGGTTCTCTGATTCTTTGAGAAGTGGAAGAGGTTGATGGCACAGCTGCAAAGGATCCTGGTGGGGCTCTTTGGTTCTCCTTGTTGGACGGTTCTCCAAGTAGGTTTAATAGATTGATACGTCTCATAGTGGTGGCTTTCTGACTACCCTCTGGTAGTCTCCTGGTTCAAAGATAAGTCCTGGGGCATGGCAGCTCCTCAGGTAAATAAAACTTTGATCTTTTGTTATGACTGGTGTAACAAATGACATGTATGTGGAAGACTGAAGTCTTCGCTACTGACAGGCAATCCTCTGATTGCAGTGACCCTCTGGTCAAATGGTGGGTGTAGGTGTGATGGTTGTGGTACCCCTCAGCAAAGCCACAGTACAGATATGAGCAGGCTCCCTCTAGGCACTAATAGAGGAGTTGGCTATGGAGAGGTTGTGGACAAGGCCTCTATCTCTGGGTGGTCACTCATGGGCAAGAATGATGACTACAGGTATTGGACAATTACCTGGGCAAGAAGGATCCTCTGATCCATAGGCAAGTGGAGACCCCTTCCTTGAAAGGTTCTCAGTTACTTAACCGAGCTTCTGATTGACAGAAGATCAAAGTTAAGATTTCTGGCGATGAGCTTTGAATTCCACATAAGATTGCATAGATCAAAGTTAAGGTTACATGGGCAGTGATCAAGCTATTTATACTAAGCCCCTTTAGGGCCAGTCTAGAAATAGAGTCGCTGACTGAAATAGAAAGGTACCATAATGAAAAGATACGAGATCAAATAGACTGCAGGTGCAGTTCTATTGATGCTGAAATGAAGAGAACTGCAGGTGCAGTTATAAAGGTACTGGAAGGAAAACATATGGAATGAAAAGAGACCAGAATGAAAGCATATGAAGTGAAAAGAGAGTGAGATCCAGAAATGGGTTAATGGAACATGAGTCAAATGTAAGAGAATTTGACTTAGGAGATAGAGAGTCCAAAATAAAGAGGGAATGAAGCCGTAGGAGGTGAGGGAAGAAATGAGAGGTCCGATTAGTCCTGGAAGAGTGAGGGGAGGAATACCTCATCCCATAGAGCTTGTGGGATATCTAGGTTGGGGAGGATGTCATCCCATAGGTCTTCTGGGAGAGAGGTTGCGACAGAGAGTTCAGGGGAACTGAGAGGAGAAAGAAAAATGGCGGCATCTATTATACATGTAACAGGCCTGCCTTTGAACCACAGCCAGTCTTCAAGAACATTACATCTACCCAATGATCAATGAGACAGGTTGGCATCCAAACCCACAGCTTTGACCACACATCTGCTGGGACCTCCTCATCTTGCAACATTGTCTGTGAAGCTGCAAGGGTTTCTTTCACCAATATGTTGGTGGGAACAGGCACAACACGTCCAGGAACACCATGCCTGTTTGTCTGGGACTGAGGAAATGATAAAAAGACTGCATGAGTGCAGCCAGTCGACCAGTCAAGCTGCAACATGAATTTCCTTCAATGGGACTACATGTTAGGTTACTCACCTCATTGCTGCCTGGCAAGATCCTCCAAAGGTCCATCAGGACCTCCTTCAGGACAACAACTGGCCATATCTTCAATCAGAAATCTTGTAGCATTTTCACACTATCCTCCCAGCCCAGCGGTTCCCAAACCAGGGAGGCAAGGGCTGGCAGGTCAGGTGGGTGAGAAACATCAATATAAGGTACATCAGCCAAGGCCATGATGGCTGGCTGAAGATAAAGCTTGAGGATGTCAGGTGATGGGAAGGAATCAGAGACCAAAGCAGCAACTGTAGGGCAAAGTCATCTGATTGACTTTGTCAGGTCATGGGCTAAATGATGCTGGAGGTCTCGCCACCATTTACTGAACATATGGGGCCCAGGGGGCATGTCATGTGCACCTGCAAGCACCTCTCACAGCTGGTCACCAACACTGCACTGCACAAGGCCAAGTGTGGTGGTGATGCCACACCCATGCAAGCCCTATTGTGCATGTCAGCAATGTCACTAGCCAGATCAGTGGCACAACAACTGCTATAGTCTTGGGAACACCAAGCTAATGATCTGACTTATCGAAGATAAGGAGGTGAGCAAGGAGTGACAAGGTCCAAGACTCAAGGATAAAGGTGTATATTTGAAGTACTACAACTTCCTGAGTGGAACTCTTGTTGAAGGGGAAAACTCCAAGAGAACTAGACTGGGGATCCAGTGCTAGGTCCTTGGTCTTTATATATGATCTATATAATTTACATGTGTTGTGATCTAATCTATAGATGCTACACTAAATAGGGGTAACTCATGGTCAACATGAGGAAATCATGTAAAACATGCGTGATGTGCCAGGCATCACAATGGAAGAGAATCTAAACATGTGTCAAACATGAGGTAGAAGCACTGCCTCTAGAATGGAAGGGAAGTGCAACATGTGCTAGACATGAGGCATTGAAATGGAAGATCAAACATGCCTCTAGCATGTGTGTGCATATGTGAAAGGTTGTGCACAGCACTGAATGAAAGACATAAGGGGAACATGAGGAGATCTAGATAGATGTTCTAGACTCTTTGTTACAAGTGTCCTAGGGGATACCATTTTTCTTTCACCCATGGCTTCCCCGGACCTATCGGTATCCGCGCCGATACCCAATTCCCTCTGGGACGACGTCCTCCCAGACTTAGACATCCCTCACGACGTATGGGAGGGCATCCTGGACTCCTCTTTATTCCAACTGTAATCCCACCTCAGGCTCCTCTCTTTCCTTACTGCAGACCTTTTACTCCTAAGTCATATTCTCTTACATATGACTCGTGTTCCCACTATCATGACTCACCGGCCTCAGTTCATTTCACTTTAGCTTTATTAGTTGAGCTGCACCCGCAGTATCGCATTTCATATTGTGTCAAGACATGTCCTTCTTCTTTTGATATGCGATGCGTCTTTCCTTTTATATCTTACGCGACGCGTCTCGCATCTTTCCTTATTTATTATACGCGACGCGACGCGTCTTCCTTCCTTCCTCTTATATCTTATGCGACGCGACGCGTCATTACCTTTTATACTTTAGAGCGGAGATTCTATCTGAAACTGGCCCTAAAGGGGCATACTATAAATACCTAGAATCACCGCCCATGTAACTCTAACTTTGATCTATGCAATCTTACGTAGAATTCGAAGCCTTTGCTGTCAGCGCCTGTGCCAGCATCGTGAAACCAGTGTTTCATCCCACTGCCAATCTAGATCTCGAACGTCTGTCAATCAGAGTTCGATCTAGGCACTGTGAACCTTCTATAGGGAGGTGTCACCACTTTCGTCCCTGATCAGAGGATCAGTACCTACTAGTGATTGCCCAAGCTAGTAGAGACCAGCCACCTATTGCCCAGAGGCCGCACCCGGATACAGGCCTTGTCCATGACCTGTCCCTAGCCAACTCTTCCTTGTGTGCCTGGAAGGAGCCCGCTCTTCGCTGCTAACAGGAATACCACCTGAGGTAGCCGCCACTGCGTTAAGTCGCCATAACCGTTGCACACCGCTCGCCGATCAGAGGATCCGCTTGCCAGACCAGAGGGTCGCCATTGTCTTCAGAGGAGGACCTATCTCATAGTGAAGACCTCAGTCTTCTGCGTACGCATCATTTGTTACCGGTCGTAACAAAGGGGGTGTCATGTGATATCAAATCATGTGATGAGAAAGTCATGTGACACTAGGTCACGTGATGAGTGGCACTCATGGCCAAGCCAGCTGAAGGGAACTATCTTCAATATAGAGATTAGATGCAATCTAATCATATCTGATAAGATAAGATAAGATAACTTGATCAAAATTATTGTGTGTAGGCATCGAGCCATAACAATATTCAGATGCTGAAGATACTTGGGAACCTGAAAGAAATTTTGGGAATGCTCAGGAACTCTTGAAAGAGTATAAGAGGTGGAAATCCCTCTGAAATCTCTTTCCTCCCAACTCCCATGTCCTACAACTTCACTAATGGTACCGCCCCCCTGTGCACCCGCCTCAATCATCTCCCTACCATCGCTCACCACGCCCTCTATGTTGCTGCTCTCCAAAACCAAGATGCTACTGACATCTTCGAAAGAACCCCCCTTTTCTCTGAGAACACCACCCTCGTCCTCCTTGTTAGACTCTACCGAGTCTATAGTACCATTCAGTCCCTTTTCACCAGGGCCACCTGGTGCATGGCAGGTCCCCATGTCTTTGCCAACTCACCCAGATACACCACCCAGAATGATGTCACAGTCAATGCCTTCCAATAAACCATCACAGAAGCACGGAACCTCACCTTGGACCTCCTTGAAGAAGAGAGCTTTGACAGTGTCCTTGCCCTACTCTCCTGCCCCAATTCTCTCTGATGCCCTCTATTTTGTTCTCCTTCTCCTGTCCACCAATGAATGAGAGGAGTACTTCTCTCCCAACCTCCACCCTGCGGACTTCTCCAGAAGAAATGGATGTCTTGGATGGAGTTCCATACTCTCCACCCAGGAAACAGTCGAGGAGTATGAGTCTGATGGATCTAACTCCAACTCTTCAAGGGAATGAGGAGATGGAGACACCATTGTCACAACTGCCCCAACCACCCCCATATCGCCAGAACCTTCCCTCCATTTTCCCACTCTCCACAGACAGTGGAATTTCCTTTTCTCCACTGAAATGCCCCATCTCCCCCACCTTAACCTATCTGCCACCTTGGGAGGTTCCCCAAATCACCTCCTCCCCAGAATACCTGAGAACTTTCCAACCATGCCTGCTCTCGACCCCATTATCCCAGATCATTCCCCTTCTCCTGTGGGTGGTGGTCCCCATCCCATATTGGCCCTTGCCAATACCATATCCTGCCAATACCCTCTCCATATCCAATTTGGAGGAGTTACCTGTTTCCAGTGTTGGGAGCCAGGACATATCTGCCCAAACTGTCCCCATTACATCTGTCCCTTCTGTCGAGTGACCACCCCTGGACATTCTCAATACTGCTGTCCTTCCACTTGCTGTGGAAAATGTAACACCCTTGGACATCAGGCACGGAATTGTACCGAGGATGACATCAACCCTTCTACCTGGGACATTACCAACCACGACATCAATGAGGGGAATAGAGATAATTGAGCCGGTGGCTCAAAGCTATGACAGGGGTAATGTTACAAGTATGACAAATGCCCCCATTTTTCTCTCTCCTTTAAGTTCTCCAGATCTCTCTGTTGCGGCTCCTCTCCCAGAAGAACTCTGGGACAACATCAGTCTTCTGCATACACATTATTTGTTACACTAGTCATAACACAGTCCTTGTTATGGCTCGATCCGTGCACACAATAACTTTGATCAAGTTATCTTATCTTATCTTATCTTATCAGATATGATTAGATCGATTCTAATCTCTATACTGAAGATAGTTCCCTTCAGCTGGCTTGGCCACGAGCGCCACTCATCACGTGACCCAGTGTCACATGACTTCCTCATCACGTGATTTGATATCACATGACACCCCCTTAGTCTTGTGACTAATATCACCTGACTCTAAACCCTAGATGTGATGACATCTCAATCATCAATCTTATACGCCATGATGCAAGACATCTACAACACATGTTGTACTCGTGTTAGACACACCTGAAACGACCCAAACAACTATCTATAATTGTCTTGGGGACGCCGAGCTGAATACTATGACTATTCGTAGAAGAGGAGTGAGCGAGATTTGACAAGGACCAAGACTCAGGGTTAAAGTGATCTTTGAGGTACAGAGACCTCTACTGAGTGGAACTCTTGTTTGTAAGGGAATATCCAAGAGAACTAGACTGGGGATAACCCGGTCAAGTCTCTGGGTTTATATATCATCTCTATGTATGTACATGTGTACTACGGATCTACCGATGTAGAGATGGTGATTAAATACATGAGGGAGACATGCATCAAGCATGAGGATAGAGCGTGTATCAAACATGCTAAAGGAGTGTGTTTAGAAGTGTTGCTTCTAAAATGGAAGAGAAGTTAAACATGTGTCAAACATGAGGTACGGAAATGAATAACATGCATTGAGCATGTGTGTGACTAAATAAGATTAAGTGCACAGCATGGAGATGAAGAGAGAACAACATGAGGACGGGGGTGTGTTTAACACGAGTACAACATGTGTTGTAGATGTCTTGCATCGTGGCGTATAAGATTGATGATCGTGATGTCATCACATCTAGGGTTTAGAGTCAGGTGATACTAGTCACAAGACTATGAGGTATATCATGTGATATCGAATCACATGATGAGGGGATCATGTGACGCTAGGTCACGTGATGAGTGGTGCTCATGGCCAAGCCAGCTGAAGGGAACTATCTTCAGTATAGAGATTAGAATCGATCTAATCATATCTGATAAGATAAGATAAGATAACTTGGTCGAAGTTATCGTGTGCACGGATCGAGCCGTAACACACCCCCGTCCTCATGTTGTTCTCTCTTCATCTCCGTGCTGTGCACTTATTATTATTTAGTCACACACATGCTTAATGCATGTTATTCATATCCATTCCTCATGTCTGGCACATGTTTAACTTCTCTTCCATTTCAGAAGCTATGCTTCTAACACACTCCTTTAGCATGTTTGATACACGCTCTATCCTCATGCTTGATGCATATTTCCCTCATGTATTTAATCTCCGTCTCTACATCAGTAGATCCGTAGTGTTACAAGTGTCCTAGGGGGTACCATTTTCCTTTCACCAATGGCCTCACCGGACCTATCGATATCCGCACCTATACCCGATTCCCTCTGGGACGACATCCTCCCAGACCTGGACATTCCCTACGACGTGTGGGAGGGCATTCTGGACTCCTCGCTATTCCAACCGTAATCCTGCCACGGACTCCCCTTTCTCTTACTGTGGACCTTTTACTCCTAAGTCATATTCTCTCGTATATGACTCGTGTTCCCACCATCATAACTCATCGGCCTCAGTCCCTTTCACTTTAGCTTTATTAGTCGAGCTGCGCCCGCAGTATCGCATTTCATATTATGTCAAGACGCGTCTTTCTTCTTTCAGTACGCGACGCATCTTCCCTTTTATATCTAATGCGACGCGTCTCACGTCTTTCCTTATTTATCATACGCGATGCGACGCGTCTTTCTTCCCTCCTCTTATATCACACGCGACGCGACACGTCATTACCCTTTATACTTTAGAGCGGAGATTCTATCTGAAACCGGCCCTAAAGGGGCTTAGTATAAATAGCTAGAATCGCCACCCATGTAACTCTAACTTTGATCTGCGCAATCTTATGTAGAATTCGAAGTCTTCGCTATCAGCGCCAGTGCCAGCGTTGAGAAACCGGTGTTTCATCCAACGTCAATCTAGATCTCAAACGTCTGTCAATCAGAGTTCGATCTAGGCACTGTGAACCTTCTATAGGGAGGTGTCACCACTTTCGTCATCAATCAGAGGATTGATACCTGCTAGGGATCGCCCAACCTAGTAGAGACCCAGCCGCCTATTGTCCAGAGGCCGCGCCCAGATACAGGCCTTGTCCACGACCTGTCCATAGCCGACTCTCCTTTGTGTGCCTAGGAGGAGCCCGCTCTTTGCTGCTAGCAGGAATACCACCTGGAGTAGCCGCCACCGCGTTAAGTCGCCATAACCATTGCACACCGCTCGCCAATCAGAGGATCCGCTTGCCTGACCAGAGGGTCACCTACGTCTTCAGAGGAAGACCTCTTTCATAGCGAAGATCTCAGTCTTCTGCGTACACGTCACTTGTTACCGGTCGTAACAATCATTTGACCAGAGGGTCATATTGATCAGAGGATCACTGAACAGT
>QFEF01000966.1:0-16429 GCA_003316035.1 Neoboletus subvelutipes
CACATGACTGTGTTACATGACATAACCCCTAGGATGCAATGACATCACAATCATTGATCTTACAGTATTTAACACAATGCAAGACATCCGATATATGTTATGCCCCATGTCTAGAGTCTAGACTCCAATCTAGATCTCCTCATGTTCACCTCATGTATCATTCCTTTCTTTCATCTCTGTGCTGTGCATGATACTCTTCTATGCACACACATGCTTGATGCATGTCTTTCATTTCCATGCCTCATGTCTAGCACATGTTGGTACTTCTCTTCCATTATAGAAGCAGCGCCTCTACCATGCCCCTACAGCATGTTTGACACATGTTTTCCTTGTGTTTCTCATCTCCATGCTTCATGTAGTACATGTTGCCTGTTGATATCTATCCTTACATAGTGTATCATAGATCATACCTAAACAGATGTAAATAGATAGAGATGCTATATATAAACAGGAGTTCTAGCACTAGTGTTATGACTGGTGTAACAAATAACGCATATGCAGAAGACTGAAGTCTTTTGTTACAGTCCCAAGCCTTCACAGGTCACTCAAGGGACTTAGTTGTTTCTTTTCTTTTCTTTTATCTTTCAATCTTATCTTATCACATCACGTGACTAGATCACGTGACCACTAGACTGAAGCTAGTTCACTTTCAGCTGGTTCACTCGCGCTCATGGACGCACTTCACTCACAGAGTCTAGACTTGATGTCAAGAACTTTTTCATACCTTAATATATCCATATATATACTAATGACTTCTCACAGTCATATCCGCTCCTTCTCTTCTTCTTTTCATTTCCGTGCCTCATGTCTAGCACATGTTAGGCTTCTCTTCCATTCCGCCACAGCATGCTGTGTGTTACGACCGGTGTAACAAATAACGCGTACGCGGATGACTGAAGTTAAATCAACGTCAAGGGCATGATGGACAGGTCTTCCTCTGAAGACAGGTGGACCCTCTGGTCGGCTAGCGGATCACCGGATTGGCTCAGCTGTGTACAACGGTTGTGGCGACTTAACGCGGTGGCGTTCCTCTCAGCGGTGAAGAGTGGGCTCCCTCCAGGTACACAAGGAGGAGTCGGCTATGGACAGGTCGTGGACAAGGCCTGTATCTGGGCACGGCCTCTGGACAATAGGCGGCTAGGAACGCGGCTAGTGTTGGACGATGACTAGCGGGTTAACCCTCTGGTTAACGGCGACGATAGCTTGTGACCTCAGCTGGTAAGCTGTTCACAAGGACAAAGGAGCGACCTCAGCTAGACAGCTGCTCGCAGTTACCTGATCGAGCTCTGATTGACAGAAGATTGAGATCAGGGTTTAGACGTTGATGAAACACTGGTTTCACAACGCTGGCACAGGCGCTGACAGCGAAGACTTCGAAATCCACGTAAGATTGCATAGATCAAAGTTAGAGTTACATGGGCGGCGATTCTAGCTATTTATACTAAGCCCCTTTAGGGCCGGTTAGAGATAGAATCTCTGCTCTAAAGTCTAAAGAGGAAATGACACGTCGCATCGCGTATGAGTCAAAGAAGAGATGCGTCGCGTCACGTAAGATGTAAAAGGAAAGAGACGCGTCGCGTGAAGCAGAAAAGGAAAGACGCGTCGCGTGAGATATAAAAGGAAAAGACGCGTCGCATACCAAAAGAAGAAGACACGTCGCATACCAAAAGAAGAAGACACGTCGCGTAATATGAAATAGAAGCTGTGGGCGCAGCTCGACTAAATAGAGAGAAATGAACTGAGGCCGGTGAGTCATGATGATAGGAACACGAGTCATATATGAAAGAATATGACTTAGGAGTAAAAGGTCCGCAGTGTAAGATGAAAGAAGCCCGGGGTGAATTAAGGTTGGAAGAGTGAGGAGTCCAGGATGCCTTCCCATACCTCCTGTGGGATATCCAGGTCTGGGAGAATATCGTCCCAGAGGGAATCGGGTATCGGAGCGGATACCGATAGGTCTGGTGATGCCATAGGCGAAAGAAAAAGGTTACCCCCAAGGACACTTGTAACACTGTGTCCTCATTCCTTTAATCTCCGTTCCTCATGCTTGATGCATGTTACACCTCATGTATTTAATCACCGCTACTTATCGGTAGATCCGACGTACACATGTACAAGTAGTAGTTTGAATATATAAACCCAGAGACTACGACGGGTAATCCCCAGTCTAGTTCTCTTGGGAAATATCTTCCTCTCAGGAGTTCCACTCGATTAGTTAGTTTTCCCTTCTTCACACCAGTCTAAGTGTTCAGGTGCAACCTAGGGTCAAAGACCATTTGAGGTTGTTTCATCTTTGCTACCATTTGGTGATTCTCTGATTGAGATGACCCTCTGGTCAAGCTGTATATGTGCGACAGTTGTAATACCCCTCAGTGAAGCCACAGTACAAAGATGAGCAGGCTCCTCCTAAGCACAGATAGGAGAGTTGGCTATGGAGAGGTCATGGACAAGGCCTCTATCTGGGTATGGTGACTTGTGAACAAGAGTTATGACCTCGAGTGTTACAAGTATCCTAGGGGGGACCATTTTTCTTTCTCCTAGGAGCTCACCGGACTTATCAGTATCTGCTCTGATACCTGATTTCCTCTGGGATGACATCCTTCCCAACCTAGACATCCCGCAGGAGGTATGGGACGACATCTTCAACTCAATGCTCTTCTTGGCATAGACCATGCCTCAGACCCTGTTCTCTTTCTCTGTGGACCTTTAATCCTCCTAAGTCAAATTCTCTTACATTTGACTTGTATTCTTTACTTCACTGATTTACCTCAGCCTCAGTTCATTTCCTCTATTTCATTTTGCCTAGTTTATCAAGCTGTGCCTGCAGCATCTTTATTTGTTATTTATTTTGACGTGACACGTCTCTTCCTTTTATGGTACATGATGCGATGCATCTCTCTTTCCTTTTATATCACGCGACGCGACGTGTCTTCTTTTCCTTTCTTCATACACGATGCGACGCATTTCATTTATCTTATTTAGACTTTACAAGCAGAGATTCTATCTTTAGCCGGCCCTAAAGGGGCTTAGTATAAATAGCTAGAATCACCACCCATGTAACTCTAACTTTGATCTATGCAATCTTATGTGGAATTTGAAGTCCTTCGCTGAAACCAGTGTTTCATTGTCGTTGTCAATCTAGATCTTGAACATCTGTCAATCAGAGTTCAATCAAGGCACTGAGAACCTGTCCCCAGAAGGTGTCTCCACTTTGTCCCTGATCAGAAGATCAGCTCATGAGCCATTGTCCAACGCTCGCTGTCATCACCACCTATTGCCCAGAGGCCACACCCAGATACAGGCCTTGTCCACAACCTGTCCATAGCCGACTACTCCTTGTGTGCCTGGAGGGAGCCCGCTCATTGCCATTGCGTCCAGTATCCCAACTGAGGTTGCCACAACTGTTGCACACCACTCGCTGATCAGGTGATCTGCTTGCAGACCAAGAAGGTCACCATTGTCTCCAGAGGAAGACCTGTTCCATAGCAAAGACTTCAGTCTTCTGCGTATGTGTTATTTGTTACACCGGTCATAACATCGAGCTGTGGTTGATAGCCCAGACAAGGGATCCTCTAATCCATGGACAAATGGAGACACCTTCCTCTGAAGATTCTCAGTTCCTTAATTGAACTTCTGATTGACAGAAGATCAAGATTAAGTGTTTTTAGTGAAGGCTTCAAATTCTACATAAGATTGCATAGATCAAAGTTGGGAGATACATGGGCAGTGATCAAGTTATTTATACTACGCCCCTTTAGGGCCAGTCTAGAAATAGAATCACTGACCAAAATAGAAAAGTATTGTAATGAAAAAATACAAGATCAAATAAACTGTGGGCATAGTCATATTGATGCCGAGATGAAGAGAACTGCAGACACAGTAGTAAAGGTACCAGAATGAAAAGGATATGAAATGAAAGAGACCGAAATGAAAACATATGAAATGAATAGATAGCAATGATCAAAGAATGGATAAAGGAGCACGAGTCAAATGTAAGAGAATTTGACTTGGGAGATAAAAGGTCCAGAATGAGAAAAGCCGAAATGAAAAGGAGCCAGGATGGAAAGAGACCACATTGTGGGAATATGAGAGAGAGGGCCAACTAGTCCTGGAAGAGTGTAGGGTGGAATACCTTGTCCCATAGGGCTTGTGGGATATTGAGGTCAGGAAGGATGTCATCTCAGAAATCTTCGGAAAGACTGGTAGTGACTGAGAGGTCAGGTGAACTGAGGGGTGAAAGAAAAATAGGGGTGTCCATTATACTTGTAACAACTGGCTACCCCAGTCTAGTTCTCTTGAAGTTTACCCCATCTACAGGAGATCCACTCAGTGAGGTTATATCCTCAACAAATCACTTTTACCTTGAGTCTTGGTAGTTGTCACACCTTGCTCACTTCCTTATATTCTACAAGTCAGATCATAGCTTGGCATCCCCAAGACATAGATTGTAGTTGGGTTGTTTCACTAGGTATGGTACAAGGTGGGCCAGGTAGACTCAAGTTAGAGAAGTACAAAAGAGTGCAAGAGTGCGACTATAAGTAGGCATCTGAGACTAGCATGGTGTTACGACTGGTGTAACAAATAACGCGTATGTGGAAGACTGAGGTCTTTGCTATGGGACAGGTCTTCCTCTGAAGACAATGGTGACCTGCTTGGTCTGCAAGCGGATCACCTGATCAGCGAGCGGTGTGCAATGGTTGTGGCGACCTCAGTTGGTATACTGGATGCAAGGCAATGAGTGGGCTCCCTCCAGGCACACAAGGAGTAGTCGGCTATGGACAGGTTGTGGGCAAGGCCTGTATCTGGGTGTGGCCTCTGGGCAATAGGTGGCGATGACAGCGAGCGTTGGACAATGGCTCGCGAGCTGATCTTCTGATCAGGGACAAAGTGGAGACACCTTCCGGGGACAGGTTCTCAGTGCCTTGATTGAACTCTGATTGACAGATGTTCAAGATCTAGATTGACAATGACAATGAAACACTGGTTTCAGTGAAGGACTTCAAATTCCACATAAGATTGCGTAGATCAAAGTTAGAGTTACATGGGCAGTGATTCTAGCTATTTATACTAAACCCCTTTAGGGCTGGCTAAAGATAGAATCTCCGCTTGTAAAGTCTAAATAAGATAAATGAAACACATTGTGTCACGTATGAAGAAAGGAAAAGAAGACATGTCGTGTCATGTATGATATAGAAGGAAATGATGTGTCGCGTCACATGAGATATAAAAGGAAGAGATGCGTCGTGTACTGAAATAGGAAAGAAGTGTGTCACGTCAAATATGAAATAGAATGCTGTGGGCACAGCTTGACTAAATAGGAAGAAATGAATAAGGAAATGAACTGTGGCCGGAATGAGTCTGGGTGAGATGGATATGAGTCATATGCGAGAGAATATGACTTAGGAGTGTAAAAGGTCTGCAGAAAGAAAGAGAGAGGAAGTCCAAGGCACGATTAGGGTTGGAACAGCAAGGAGTCCAGGATGCCTTCCCATACCTCCTATGGGATGTCCAGGTCTGGGAGAATATCATCCCAGAGGGAATCTGGTATCGGGGCTGATACAGATAAGTCTGGAGAACTCATGGGAGAGAGAAAAATAGTCCCCCCTAGGACACTTGTAACACATGGACCAAGGGATATCTAAGGTAACAAGGATGTGTAAGACATCCAAAGTCAAGGGCATGTCCATAGAAAGGGCAATGAGTTGAAGGTGAATGCAATGCAAAGGAAATTGTTACGACCGGTGTAACAAATAACGCGTATGCAGAAGACTGAGGTCTTCGCTTATGGGACAAGTCTACCTCTGTAGACACGGGCGACCTTCTTGGTCTGCAAGCGGATCACCTGATCGGCGAGCGGTGTGCAACGGTTGTGGCGACCTCAGCTGGTGTGCTGTTTGCAAGGCAATGAGTGGGCTCCCTCCAGGCACACAAGGAGTAGTCGGCTATGGACAGGTTGTGGGCAAGGCCTGTATCTGGGCGCGGCCTCTGGGCAATAGGCGGCTGGGCACGGCTAGCATTGGGCAATGGCTAGCGGACTGATCCTCTGATCAGGGACGAAAGTGGTGATACCTCCCTATAGAAGGTTCACAGTTGCTTGATCGAAGATCTGATTGACAGACGATCGAGATCAAGACTAACGGCATGATGAGACACTGGTCTCGAGAGATTAATGACACTGACACAGGCGCTGGCAGCGAAGGCTTCGAATTCTACGTAAGATTGCATAGATCAAAGTTAGAGTTACATGGGCGGTGATTCTAGCTATTTATACTAAGCCCCTTTAGGGCTGGTTTTAGAGATAGAATCTCCGCTCTAAGATATAAGAGGAAATGACGCGTCGCGTCGCGTATGGTTCTAAAGGATAAATGAAGACGCATCGCGTCGCATGTGATATAAAAGGGAAGACGCAAGTCGCATCACGTGAGATATAAAAGGAAAGACATGTCACATACCAAAAGAAGAAAGACGCACCTTGGGTTAAATAGGAAATGCGATACTGCGGGCACAGCTCAACTAATCTGGGAGAAATGAAATAGATGAAATGAACTGAGGCCGGAGTGAGTCATGATGAAAGGAATATGAGTCATATATGAGAGAATATGACTTAGGAGATTATAAGGTCCACAGTTAGAAGTGAACGGGTCCGAACAAAGGCTAGTGTTACAAGTGTCCTAGGGGGTACTATTTTTCTCTCGCCTATGGCATCGCCAGACCTATCGGTATCCGCACCGATACCCAATTCTCTCTGGGACGACATCCTCCCAGACCTGGATATCCCACAGGAGGTATGGGAAGGCATCCTGGACTCCTCACTGTTCCAACCCTAATCGCACCCCGGACTTCTTTCATTTCACACTGCGGACCTTTTACTCCTAAGTCATATTCTCTCACATATGACTTGTATCCCATCATCATGACTCACCAGCCTCAGTTCATTTCCTTATTTAGTCTCGCTGTGCCCGCAGCATCTTATTTCATATTATGCGACGCGTCTTCTTCTTTTGGTACATGACACATCTTTTCCTTCTATATCTCACGTGACGTGTCTTTCCTTTTATACTTCATGCGACGCGTCTCTTCCTTTTATATCTTACGTGATGCAACACGTCTTTCCTTTTGCATCATACGCGACGTGACGCATCATTTCCTTTTAGACTTTAGAGTGGAGATTCTATCTCTAACCGGCCCTAAAGGGGCTTAGTATAAATAGCTAGAATCACCGCCCATGTAACTTTAACTTTGATCTATGCAATCTTACGTGGATTTCGAAGTCTTCACTGTCAGCGCCTGTGCCAGCGTCGTGAAACCAGTGTTTCACTTGTCTAAATCTTGATCTTGATCTTCTGTCAATCAGAACTCGATCAAGTAACTGTGAACCTTCTATATGGAGGTGTCACCACTTTCACCCCTGATCAGAGGATCAGTCCACTAGCCATCGCCCAATGCTAGCTGTGCCCAGCCGCCTATTGCCCAGAGGCCGCGCCCAGATACAGGCCTTGCCCACAACCTGTCCATAGCCAACTACTCCTTGTGTGCCTGGAGGATGAAACGACCCAAACAACTATCTATGTCTGTCTTGGGGACGCCGAGCTACGATCTTGACTATTCGAAGAAGAGGAGGGTGAGCGAGGAGTGACAAGGTCCAAGACTCGAGGTAAAGTGATTTGTTGAGCTAAGAAGCTCCTGAGTGGATCTCTGGTTGTAAGGGAATATCCAAGAGAACTAGACTGGGGATAACCCGGTCAAGTCTCTGGGTTTTATATATCATCTCTATGTATGTACATGTGTACTACGGATCTACCGATGTAGAGACGGTGATTAAATACATGAGGAGAACATGCATCAAGCATGAGGATAAAGTGTGTATCAAACATGCTGAAGGAGTGTGTAAGAAGCACTGCTTCTAAAATGGAAGAGAAGTATCAACATGTGTCAAACATGAGGAACGGAAATGAATAACATGCACTAGGCATGTGTGTGACAAATAAGAATATGTGCACAGCACGGACATTAAAGTCGTGAGGATGTCGTGAGGTGATCTAGATCTATATCGTAGATTCCTGATGTCGTAATAGATGACTAGCATCTGTGAGTCATGTGATCTTTGATCACGTGATGGAAAGTCATGTGACACTAGGTCACGTGATGAGTGGCGCTGAGGGCCTAACCAGCTGAAGGGAACTATCTTCAGTATAGAGATTAGAATCAATCTAATCATATCTGATAAGATAAGATAAGATAACTTGATCAAAGTTATCGTGTGCACGGATCGAGCCGTAACAGAGGAAGCCTGCTCATTGCCATTGCGAACAGCACGCCAGCTGAGGTTGCCACAACCATTGCACACCGCTCGCCGATCAGGTGATCCACTTGCAGACCAAGAAGGTCACCATTGTCTTCAGAGGAAGACCTGTCCGTAGCGCTCTTGACTTCAGTCATCCATGTACGCATTATTTGTTACACCGGTTGTAACAGCTAGTCCTCAAAGAGCGCAGAGTGGAAGTACTCTTCCCATATGTCTGGGGGAATGTCTAGGTCGGGTAGAATGTCGTCCCAGAGGGACTCAGGTATCGGAGCGGATACTGACAAGTCTGGTGAGCTCATGGGCGAAAGAAAGATGGTACCCCCTAGTACACTTGTAACAGTGACTACTAATGGCTCTGTACATGCTGTTGTATGTTTTCTTTCTTTCTTTCTTCGTGCACAGGTCATAATATTACAATATTTTACTCTGTAGGCCCTCCAACACATATCGGAATGGCGGAGTAGCTTTGGCTCTGCTGCACTCGCCCTAATGATCAGCTACTTTGCTGAACTACCTGATGACAAGATCAGTCAGGATGAAGCTGCCAAGCTCCACCAATCCTTTCGCTTCTTGGACAAGAACCCTGACTCAGACACACAACCTACTCCGGAAGGCCGATTCAAATCACCATTTTTATATGAGCTTATTGCCACTACTCACTTGAGTGACATTGCTGGCTTTGTTAAGGTAAAAGGGTGGGACATGAAGCAGCTTGCGTCAGGAAAGAATGCAGGTGGTGTGGTCGCAATTGCATCTGTGGCGGTAATGTACAAGCTGCTAGTCTCACTCAGCCTTACTAACACAGCTGCAGCTTGAACGTGCAGTCAAATTCATCCGTGATGGCATCATTGATGTCGAACAGGTGTTGTTGGAGATGATGGACACTCCTGATGGCAAGATGAAAATCAAGCTACCAAAGATGTTGAACAAGGCGACTGGGCAAGAGTCATCGACGCCATTTCAGTTCTCAGCATCCAACTGGAATGAGGGGACAGCTAACTACAAGCTGTTAGTGGACAGAAGGAGCCTAGAGTTTATCTGTTTGATCTTTGCGGAAGCTCAGCGCCGTCACAACCTCAAAATCTCCAGTACTGAAGTGGATTGCAATGGGACCAAGGACGCCAACTTGAATGTGGATCCACGTGCTCTTCTGTGTAAATTCCCTTTCTGACAAAATATCATTTACTCCAGAAGGAATTCTGGTGGTCCGGTCCTCCAAAGGGACTGGATAGGTTTGCGATCACTCAGAGTTAGGACTTGGAACTCCGGAGTGGCACCTGCTCTTA
Source organism: Neoboletus subvelutipes (assembly GCA_003316035.1). Taxonomy (NCBI): domain Eukaryota; kingdom Fungi; phylum Basidiomycota; class Agaricomycetes; order Boletales; family Boletaceae; genus Neoboletus; species Neoboletus subvelutipes. The sequence continues at coordinate 9,592 of QFEF01000966.1, forward strand.
CGGTATGGAGTCACCACTTGGCAATGGCTCCTGCAACCATTACTGTACTTTTCCCTTCTTCCTTCATCCCTGACACTTATTGAGGTATGAGTGTGCCTTAAACAAATGGTATATATAGTCCCTTTCTTCTCCACACACCTCAGTTGTTCTCACCCTTAGGCAACAGCTGAGTTCCAGTACTTACAGCACCGGACTTACTCTGCTGAACTCCGGACCTTCGGACCTCCGGATTTTAACAGGTTATGAGCCCTGCTCGCGCCAACTAAAGAAACAACTCACCCACTTGCGCATCCCTCAGCACATTTGTGCAACCCCCAGCACACCCTTTGCTCCTAAGCAAACTCTGACTACCAGCTACCTAACGCCACCCATCAGAAAACAAATCTCCTCCTGTCACTCCACCCTGTTCTGTCATCCGGCATGACATCGGATACTATCCGAAGTGACAAAATTCTAACCGGACCTGAAACCTTCCCACTATGGAAGGTCAAGACCACCCAAAAACTCCATAGCAGCAAGGTTTTCGGAGTCGTTTCCGAAACAGACATTGCACCTACCCTTGGAACAACTGGAGTCACTGCTTCAAATGTCCACAACTGGCAGGAATGTGATGAAAAAGCCCACGGCATCATCCAGGAGCGCATCTCCGACGCCCTCCTACTCAAGGCAGAGTCTTGTGCCTCCGCAAAGGAACTGTGGGACAAACTAGTCACACTCCTCGATGCTCCGAGCATATCCTCCACCTTCCACATTTTCCAACAGCTATTCAATGTAAGCTGGAATGGAAACTCTGACATTTCGGAACACATCACATCGCTCTGAACCTCTGAGTCACGACTTGCTGGCATGAAATTCGCTGTCAACCCCAAGGTCATGGCTTTCATCCTCCTAAATTCCCTCCTGAAAACTCCAGAATGGGAGTTATTCAAGTCGTCACTCATCAATACCATGGAAGACAGCAAGCTCACCTTTGATGTGGTAGAAACCCAAATCATCGCCAAAGATGCTCACCTACACTCTTCTGGACATTTGGAGTCTGCTATGAAAGCTTCCGGAACTCCCAAGTCCTCCACCCGACCTCCAAACGCCTCCACCTGGTGCAAACACCACCTTTCCACCACACACAGCTCCGACAACTGCCATTCCTACAAGAAATGGGTCACAGAGTTACAAAGGGGGGGATTCAGGAAGCCAGAGAAAGGAAAGGAGAGGGTGAATACAGCAGAGGGAACTCTGGATCCTCCGGACTTGGCAAACGTAGTTCGTGAAAATGTATCCAAATCCTTAATCCAACGCATTCACGCCTATTCATCGTCCAAACAAAGCAAAAATGAAAGGAACACACTGATCATAGACTCTGGAGCAACATTGCATATGGTCCCACACTGATCCTGGTTCTGAACATACCAACCACTCCATCCTCCATGTCCAGTGACCCTCGGAGACAACTCCGTGGCACACGCTGTCGGAATCAGAACAGTGCCACTCCTATCACAAGTATCCAAGAACACCTTCGAAATTGTTCTATCAAATGTCCTATTAATCCCGGAGTTCCGGATTTCGCTAATCTCAGTGAACCGACTCACCTCCACTGGTCTTTCCACTGTCTTTCCAGCCAAGTCAAACACTTGCTATGTCTGAAAGGACAACAACACCATTTTAATCACCGATCATGTAGATGGCCTATACCATGCAAGAGTCACTCTGAAGGACCAGAAGGAGGCAGCCCATGCATCCGTTGATATAAACCTCTATTGGACTTGGATACAGACGGACCAAGATCCAATGATGCAGAGGGCAACAAGAAGGGAGATCAGCGGAGAACTCACTGATAGAGTGACAGAGGATTCCTGACAAGACTTGCTGGTGGGCAAGTGAAAGAGCTGGTCTGTAGAGCTCTTAGATATCTGCTAACAAGCAGATGGAAACTGAGGTAGAAGAGTTGTTGTTTATAATGGGAGAGAGCTCCCAGACTATATACGTATCATATATAGAGTTAAAGAGGAGTCCCAATATAAGGGGACCTGCCCTATACCCAATGACTCATAGGGTCAAGGGTATGACATCATCAGTGACATCATGATCAGTCATGCTGACTGATAGGGCTAAGGGTATGACGTCATGGCCTAGAGCCAATGACATCATAGGTCTAGCCCTGTGATGAACAACAGTCACCTGTGGGTCTAGAACGACTGAAAAGAAAGTCTACCATACTCTATAGTAAGAGTCCATTTCCAAGATAAAAGATAAGATAAGAGATAGGGTAAGCTAGTATGAAGAGTGTACCATATTGAACATAACAAGTTCAACAACCTCCTCCATAGACAGATGGGACATATGTCCGTTGACTGAATACAACACATGGTTAGGTCCGACCAACTCCGAGACATCGACACCCTTACTGGAACACCTGCATTCTGCGAAGCATGTACACTCGGAAAGATGAAACGACTACCATTCGGAGTTCGAGATGAGCCTCGGAGCACTCGCCCCCTGGAGGTAGTACACATGGACGTTGGAGGTCCCATAACTCTGAGATCGCATAAAGGCTATAGATTCTGGATAATCATCATTGATGATTTCAGCTGCTTCCCTTGGATCTACTTCATGAAACACAAAAATGAAGCCCTACAGATCTACAACCAATGGAAGACTGATGTCCAAACCCTGCTCTGAACAGAAGTAGGGCAGGAGGATTTCTCAGAACTCTACACAAAGTTCATCCGGAGCGATGGAGGAACAGAGTATACCAACAAGGCTTTCCAAAATCAACTCCAAGCTGATGGTACACTCCTCGAAACCTCCACCCCATACACCCCGGAACAGAACGGTCTAGCGGAACACATGAATCAGACACTGGTCACATTAGCCAACACAATGCTAGAGGAGTCCAGACTCCCAAAGTCATTCTGGGCGGATGCCATGTCCACCGCCGCTTACATCTCTGCATGAAGTCCGACTTCTGGACTACAAGGAAAAGTCCCCTACCAAATTTTCTTCAACCGTCAGGTCAATCCAACTCTCTTCTGCCCCTTCAGATGTCCTGCCTACACCTACACGCCAAAGGAGCAATGGGGGGGAAAGTCTGACCACACGGAAGAAAATGCATCATGCTAGGGTATACCTATGGGCAACAAGCCTACAAACTCCTTGACATCGAACACCGGACCATCATTTCCAGCCACCATGTCATTTTCGATGAGTCTGGAACGATCTCCGAGGCCAAATTTGCTCCATGGAATGGCCCCACTGTTGAGGGACAGTGGGAGGGCCTGATTCCAGAGCATCTCCACCTACCGGAACATGACAACAATGATGACTGTCCACCTCCACGCAATGCCAGACCAGTGGGAGATGTCCCTGCAGCTCCGAAACACTTTCCAGAACGACCTGCTAGCCCTGGCATTGAGGAACTAGCAAACCAACTAGACCAACTCCGACTAGATGAAGTTCCTGCTCCTCCCCCTAACCTGGTTCCAGCTCCAGCTCCTCCTCCTCCAGCTCCAGCTCCCCCAGCTCCTCCTATTCCTGCTCCTGCTCCAGCTCCAGCTCCGCCCATCCGATGGAGTAACCAACAACAACAGGCAGCAAACAAAAACAAGGAATATGAGCGCACCCTAGAGGAAGAAGCTGCAAGACGAGAAAACCGTAGAGAAGAAACACAGGCTCAGGAACCCACTCCAGAATCTCCAGAACCAGAACTCCCAGGAGCATTCTCTGCCTCTGTCGAAGACTTCCTATTCGCCGGGACAGCAAATTCCTCCAAGGAGTCACTTCCGAAAAACCTAAAGGAAGCCTACTCTGGAGCGGACAAGGACTTATGGAAATCTGCCATGGAAGGGGAACTTCAGAGTCTCAACTCAAATCACATCTATGAAACCATACTCATTCCAGATGGAGTAACTCTGATCACCTCCAAACCCATATTCTGAATCAAACGAGATGAAAAAGGAAATGTGGAATGGTATAAAGTCCGGATAGTCGCATGTGGTTTCACACAGAAAGAAGGAGTTGATTACCAGGAGGTCTTTGCTCCAGTAGCAAATCTTGATTCCATCCGTACCCTAATTGCCCTAGCTGCCAAGTATGATTTGGAGTTGGACCAAATGGATGTCTCCACAGCCTACCTAAACAGAGAACTGGAAGAAGACCTATACATGTCACCTCTGGAAGGTGTTCCTATCCAACCCGGATACTGCTGGAAACTCCGGTGCTCCCTATACAGACTAAAACAAGCCGGCCAGACTTGGAACAAAACCTTGGACCAGAAACTTGGAGAACTCAGTTTTATCCGCCTAAATGCCGAAACATGCCTCTACGTGTTCTGGAAGGATGGACAAGTCTGCTTCCTGGTTGTCTATGTCGATGACCTCCTTCTAGCTGCCACCACTCAGAAGTTCATGAACTCCGTTAAAACAAAACTCTCCGCTGCATTCAAAATGCATGACCTCGGAGAAGCGAGATATATCCTCGGAATCGAAATTAAGCGGAACCAGAAACTTCAGACAATCTCCTTGTGCCAATCCCAATACTGTCACACAATTCTTGAGTGAACTGGTATGTCCACATGTAAACCAGCATGGACCCCCATGGCACATGGCCTCCAACTCTCCACCACTGATCCAACAGATGACCGCATAGTTCCAGAGATGATCATCGAAGGAAAACAGGTCTCATACTTGACCGTTATAGGTTCGCTCATGTACCTCATGCTCAGAACACACCTGGACATTGCATACACGGTTGGCGCACTTAGCTGTTTCAGCGCAAAGCCCAAATTCGTCCACTGGGAAGCAGCAAAACGCGCACTCTGGTACATACAAGCCACTAAGGACATGGAACTCCAATTTGACGGATCCGAACTCTCTACGGACATGGACTTCCATGGGTATTCCAATGCTGGTTGGTCCCAGGAACTAGATAACTCCCACTCCACCTCCAGTTTTGTATTCATTAGTAATCGCAGAGCCATCTCCTGGTCCAGCAAATTGCAAAGCATGGAAGCCCTTTCCACCACAGAATCAGAGTACATCGGACTTAGTAATGCCAGACAACACTTGGCCTGGCTACAAACCTTCTTTGACAAAATCGGACACTCACAAAAGGCTCCTACTGAACTGTCCTGTGACAATCAAGCAGCCATCATCTTATGTCACGATCCGCAATTCCAGGCCCAGACTAAACACATTCAATGCAAGTACCACTTCGTCCAAGATGACCTAGTAGGAAAAGGAGAAGCAACAGTCCAATACATCCCCACCAGGGACATGGTGGCGGACATACTCACAAAGCCACTTGCAAAGGACCAACATTGGAAATTTGTCCGAGGTATGGGGTTGCGGCTACACTCGAGTGGGAGTGACAAAATATCATTTACTCCAGAAGGAATTCTGGTGGTCTGGTCCTCCAAAGGGACTGGATAGGTTTGCAATCACTCAGAGTTAGGACTTGGAACTCCGGAGTGGCACCTGCTCTTACAGTACGGAGTCACCACTTGGCAATGGCTCCTGCAACCATTACTGTACTTTTCCCTTCTTCCTTCATCCCTGACACTTATTGAGGTACAAGTGTGCCTTAAACAAATAGTATATATAGTCCCTTTCTTCTCCACACACCTCAGTTGTTCTTGCCCTTAGGCAACAGCTGAGGTGAGTTGCTTACTCTATATTAACTACTCCGAGACTAATGTAAGGTATCATAGTTCTGGTACTTACAGGTAATTATAAGTTGTTCTCGCCCTTAGGCAACAGCTGAGTTCTGGTACTTACAGCACCAGACTTACTCTGCTGAACTCCGGACCTTCGGACCTCCGGATTTTAACACTTTCACTAATACCATTCTGACTAACAACAGTTACCCATTTCTAGGATGTGATCTCTGCTCCCTCTGCTGACTCAGACTTGCCAGTACTACCTGCCGGTCACTTCCCCCTCTCATCCGAATGACTTCGCAAATGGATGAATTACCTCACCCTTTTAGTACTACATCATAACACTGCCCCTTTTTTCTTCTTTTCGTCGCATTTTGAATGTGTTCCCTCGTGGTTATATTTTCCTTTTTCTACTTTTAATTCCTACCGTAGACTGGCAGTGTGGTTAATTAAAGCTGCTTTTTCTCCTTTCCGACCATGTGACGAGAAAAATAAGTATGATTCAAGAGGAAGGATAAACTTATATGATCCTTATTCTCCTTATTCTAAGCTATCCTTTCGACAAAGTTCTTGGGTTGAATAAGTACAATAAGCATGAATAAGCAACAGTCTAATTTGCTGATGGAAAGAAGAGCCGCCTCATCGCCTAGGGTCCCTATCGCCCTGGGGTCGTTGCCCGTACACTATGTGGATCATTATAAAGATAGGTCAACGTTGTACGGATTTCTTCCATGTTCATTTCCATTTGAGCAGAACAGACTCACCAGCCTAAGCCTCGAAGTTGTTCTGTGCTGAATTTACAGTGTTTCTACACAGCCACTATCTCATCTGCGCTGTACAGCAGGTTTTGATGATCGTACCCTTCGTTCCCTTCGTCCAACCTGCATGGTCAAAGGTAAAGCAATACATGCCTTGTTCTTGCACACGAAAATTAAGACTACGGAACGATATGTAAACGTCCGAGAAGGTGCGATCTACACGCCAGGGGAATCCACCCATTTTCGTCCTTCGAGTGTCTAGGCCGGCAAGTTATGAGGCACTGGCAAGATCATGCGCCCGAATTATCGGGTTTGGTTTGTTGAGGACTGAGTGGAGAGAAGAAATCCAACATTACCCGTAGTACGATACTGTGGAATGAAGGCGGAGGAGGAAGGGGTGGGATAGGAGGGGGAGGGTGAAGGGTGAGTG
>QFEF01000970.1:0-20315 GCA_003316035.1 Neoboletus subvelutipes
GGTGACATGGATTACTAGTGTCAAATACACCCCAGTCAGACCAGAAATGCACATGCATGAACATACGTACTAAATGAAACCGCGTTGTGCCACCGAAGAAGTTCCATACAGATCGCATTCAGGTACGGAAGCGCATCACGATCCTCAAAGGTCGGAAGTCTCTCGTGGCCGACGATAGAATCTATTTCTGCTTGCACCTTTTTCTGAAGTTCTGGATACACTGTCATGGCAAGGAAAAATGCAGATAGTGTAGACGGTATCTGTTACTGCACTATTCAGTGTCGTTCTCCTGTCAGTGAAAAAATCCAACCCACGGATTCTGATCCACCTGATAAATCAAAGAATCACGATTAATGTAAGTTCAACCGTCCCGACAGTGATACCCCGAAACCATACCCAAGTACATGGAAAAAGAAGCCCATTTCAAAATCTCTTCATCCTCAAGAGTAACACCTTCCTGAAGCAGCCGCAAAATGAACGATGGCGAAGCATCCCCCTTTGCCTAAGTTGACATCAGCTTACTAGCACCACGAACTGGAAGAGAAAAGTATAACAGGTGCTCCAACACAAACTCATGTGGTGTGCCCACTGCTTCCTTCACCACTTCTTGCCATTGTTTTGCATCTTTGTGGAAACTACCTCCAGGGAACCACTCGGGCAAGTATCACACTAGTCAAACCCTTCAAACAATTGAAATGGATCGAACGGAACGGAACAATCGGGAGCTGACTGCATATCCGAATCATGGACCCACATGGCATTTGGGATGGCTTTCGATGAATTTCAAGAACTGTCTGAGGAGTCTATGATATGGTGGGTAAATTCGGCGCATCGTGTAAGTGACCATCTGGAGAGTGTTTTGCAGCAGCTTTGCCCCCCGGATTTTTTTGGAATGTCCGGTCATTCCCCTCGGTCCACATCACTGACCTCTGCTAGTGCTGCTTTCTTGGCCTCGAGAAGTCCATCTGACCGTGAGTAAGCAAGGTCGTGTTCAGAGTCCAAAGACATCGAGAAGACTTCTACAAAGTAGAGGACTAACCTGAGCATATTCGTGAACTAAGATGGGCTTGTTATCGCGCCTTCATCCTTCCCCGACTCCCACTTCGAAGCAGGGCTTTGTCGGTCACACTAGCAAATGTCCAATAGGCGCATTCTTGGGCAGATGCGCACGGGGGCGAGCCGAGAAGCTCCAAAGGGGTTGCCGGTCGGAGTCAATATTTCGCCCAAAATGGTGGTGTACACTTTACTACACTTCGTATGTAAAGACCCTAATCATATGACCAAACTTGCTCGGATTTGCTGTTTTGCCGAGTCGGAGTCGGAAATTGAAAGATAGGTCGACCAATCAACCCCTGCGCATGACAGTGCTCCTCGTATCACTTCCAACTTACTCCCTGTATTCCTTTTGGCCGCCTATTGACGTGACGCACACTGCGGCATTTTGGCCCCATAGACGGTGGTACAACCAAGGTTGACTTCACCTCTTCTCCCTCTCCCTCACCTACCATACCGTCTCCAAGTCGGGGATGCCTTGGCGTGAATATAGACCTGATGCTCCGGCCGTCGGCTCGGAGTTGCGACGTGCGCTCGAGACTGTGCGTCCTCGAAGTCTCAGGCTAGCTTTGAATCGATCGTGTCATTCCAAGAGTCGAGATCGAGACACAAACGTGCAACTCGTGCCGTGAGGCGCAAACTCCGGGCCTCTACTAATCCCTTGGAAGTTGGCGTGTACGCACGTCACGCCAGTATCGCAGAGGTAACTTATCGAAACGGCGACGCAGGTTTATCTTTATCGTGTATCCAGAGCCATGCCACGCACGCGTGCTCTGGCTGGGAGGCAGTGAGGATGGCGTATGCTCGTAATGAATCATAACTAGTACCGACTCGCGTGGTCACTTCCAGTCTCTCCAGTCTTCTTCGCTTTTTCCGCGGGAATCGTCCATCGACAGGGTGCAGGACGACTCTGAAACACACACACATGGCCAGCAGTCGCGTGTGGTACGTGTGCGAGCAAAAGAAAGCCTCTCCGACGATACGCGGTGCGCAGTAAGTGTCTATCACCCTCCCAAGCATCTAAGATCACAGCGTATTTTTAATGTTATCAATCCTTCCCCCTCCCTTCCCCCCCGTCTCCCGCTCAGACCAACTCCCTAGTCAAGTCCGCGAGTCGGACATGCCAAGCTGGATCCAACTCGTGTGTGACGTCACTGTGTCCCTGAAGCGCGGTCCAACCACTGGCAGAGGCAGCCTTGGATAGTTTCACAGTCAAAGTTAACTTTCGAGTCGTCATCCACTCCACCCCAGCACGTTCAGGAACTCGAACACACGTTTGGACGTTGATTCAGGACCCTGGGCGCGCATATCCATACATACATACTTGCCCCTATAGGGAGTGAAACACGAAACAAATTCATTTTATTTTATCTTCGATCCAGATACTAGGCATGACACATCCACGTTTTCGCTTGCATTGCAGGCCCGTTCGGCACAGGTAGATCTAGTACTGTATACGCTCCAGCTCCTCGATTTCGATTTCGATTTCGTGTTTGTGCCTGGTTCTACACCATGGAACAATTTGAAGAGTCACAAGGTCTGGATTCAATATTCAATCTCCTTTGCGGCCCGGGTGGGCTGGTCACGCTACGCGGGGTAAACTAACGTCCCCAACGTAACGTACTAGTAGTACGTACGGGTTCACAAAAGGAAGAGGCCCATCCACGAAATTCGAGGACTCGCAAGTATACGAACGTCTTTCTCACAATGTGGCAGAAATTATTATGAACATTCATCGTTCATAATATTTCATATTCTCTTCCTCGGGACGCTCACTGAGGTCGGTCGCACGCCCACACCACGACCACGACCCCCGTTCTCATTTTATTCCATGTACTTCATTTTACTTGAATTATTTTGCCGCTCGTAACCTGTCCTCAGATCTTCTCATCACAATCACAATCACAATCTGCAGGATTGATAAGAATATGTATTTCAATCATTCATTCCTTGGGATCGTTGGAACTCGCGATCGCACCATGGTGCCAACTCCACAATTGAACGTTTTTGAACCACGACCCACAACGTTCAGAGCATCATTATTTTAAAATCCATTTTATTTTCGACTGAACGTAGACCGTGACCAATGACCCGTGGATAGCGAAAGTTTGTGATCATTTACGTCGTTCACTCACGTCTCGGGGATTTGTCAAACGGGGAAACACGTCCACCCCAACCAACCACCTTTCGCGGACTATGTTACAGAACGCCACCAGCATTCCCGCGGTATCCCCACCCCACATCACACTCACACGGAACGCGTTATTCTCTTGCTTTCTTTCTTTCGAGACACGTTGGACCCCAAAAGTCGTCTTTCCCCCAGCGTCATGATTCAAAACTGCTTGTTCGGTTCTGCCGCGTTGCGGTTCTCGCTCAAGTCCGCAGCGGTTGCTCACGCGCGCAATGCGATCCGTGCAATTCGCACGATGTGACTCTTAGAGAGGGTAGGCACCGTGAGTAAGCAAGCAAGAACGTGTTCACTGTTTGGCGTGTCACATTTTACTCATCTGCGGCAGACGCGGAGACCGTCCAACGTCCACCGAGCACCAAAGACTCCCCCGTATCTCGTTTGCGACCTTCTGTTCCCGGCCACGTTGATCTGGTACGAGCAGGCAACTCAACGACGCCGCACCTTTTTAGGAACGCGCGATGTGTGATATCGTGAAGATGACACATATCACACTTGCGTATGTGCGTATCTGCAAATATATATATTTCCCGTGCATCTTTATGAATCCTTGGCTTTCGGATGCTTCGATCGTCCCTTGACTGCACACCTCAAGGTCCGCCCGCGTTAGTAGGTTTGGCAAACCAAAGCGTATCAAAGTTAACCTTGTCCCTCTAGCACCGCAGACCGGCTGTCGCGTGACCTCAACCTCCCCGGGAAATGGTATGACCATCGAACCAGTACGTGCGCTCCGCGCAGATATGATATGAGATCGCCAGATCACGTTTCATGTCGTTGTCCCCGGGCTTGGGGGACCGGTCTGGTCACAAGACGCGGGGTAGTGTGGTCAACGAGGGAAAATCAAGATTTCCTGCACAAGTGTGAGACGGGGTGCGTTTGAACATGCCTGGATCTCCTTTGCGCCACCGCTCCAACCATGCAATCCGATCACCTCTATCACGCCTCCAGGCCGTCTCGAATTTCGGTTTGAAGACCCAGACCCTGAAGTCTATCGTGGCCGATATAGGCATATCGCTATCGATCCTGGTGGCGTCCCGCGGCCAAGCGCCGCCGCGGAACCTGCGACGCTCGAGATGAATTCATAACGCCTATGTGGATGCTGCGCCCTTCGTGGGTCACCACGATGGGTTACTTGGAGCAAGTACTTTGGGGTTCATCCAGATAACCAGGCCTTGCTGTACGTGGCGGGCTCCTCTCCACTCATCGCTTGCCAACGAGCGAGATGAAGGCGATGACATGATTCGTTCCACGTCGATGCTCGAAATGGCCAAGTCCAAGTGTAGGGTCGCACGACCCATTCCAACACACGTATTTCAAAACGAGGTCAGGGTCCCCACCCGTGCGAGCGGGAGCGTCCTAGGGAACACGATCGACAGCATGTTCGGGGTCGGAAGAAACGTGGAACCTGAGAGCTGAAGGAAGTATAGATGAGGCGAGGACCCTTTAAAATACTACAAAGCCATGTCATAGTGGGCATCGCACAAAGGGGTGAGAAAGACAATTTTGGAAGGACACAGCCCACAGGTGCCTGTAACGCAGGTAGTCATTTGCAGTATCATTGGGTAGTGACTAGTGATGTGTTTCGGCGTAGGACTGGCCCACCGGCAAAAAGCCAATTGGCGTCGTTGACAAGCTGTAACACTACGCCGTCGACTCCAAGGAGGGGGGTTGAAAGCGCCGAGAGGACCGTGCACACGACACTCTTTTCGGCCAAGCCAATTATAATCTCGGCAACCCCACCGAGGATATGTGAGGAATCCAAAGTGATAATGTCGAAAATGGAAAGATGGAATCTCGAGGAAACTTCCATTCTAGAAATGGACGAGGCGTTGGAGGAACCGCCAACGATCCCATTGGGGGGGCGTCCGTCGTGGAGTCGGATGGAAGCTGGCTCCTTCCTAGTGTCCCGGAAGAGGTGTAGATTGCCGAACCGGGCGTGACGAAGGTGAGGAATGACTCGATCCGGTGGGCTAATTGTTGGAGGGAGACATAGTTGGAATGCCGTCGTTGCCCAAACAAGCGTAAATGGGTACCCTGAATCCAGCAGTTGCGGGCTATGTGGCCACTTGGAGGAGAGGAACGCGGCAGTGCCATCGACACAGCGGGACGAGAAATGACAATGTGCCTTGGACGGTGGGAGATATGGTGGAGGTTCCCGGCAAGGTAGCACTCGAAAAGACGGTGCGAGATCCGGTATGAAGGGAAGGGAGAGGTGCGACGGGGGAACGTGTCTGGGATTATCAAGCCAGGTCCCGAGGAGGCGCAGCCAGTGACGATAATGCTGATGCCACCGCAGTCCTAGCTGCCACGAGCAAGAAGGGGTCAGGTGAGCGATGCGACTCATGGGAGAAAAGAGGATGTTCCGGACGAGTATGTGAGAGTGGGACGCATGTGTGTGGGGTAGAAATCCGTGCGGGGAAAGAGGGGAGCGAGTGAGAGAGACGGACCGGTGGAATCCGAGGTTTCGCTGCTGATCTGAGTGACTCGGCGAGTTTTGCGAGATCCTCGTGTTTGTACCGGTCGAAATTGGGAACGCTAACAAAAATTATATTTACCATCGATTTGGCCCTGAAAAAGCCTATAAAGCGAAAAACCCCACTGACCTCTCCGTCCCTTCCCGCCGCGCCTCATGACAGAGTACGACTACTCCCCCGCCGCATACGAGCGGTACATCGCACAACAGACCCGCGTATCGAACTGGGTCGACGACACCCGCAAGCAGTCCCACGCCTACCGCAACCCGTTCGTGCTCTCACCCACACACCGCGATCGCTCATTCTATGACGAGCCAGACAACAATCACCCTCCCCACCATCGCTACAACACATACGACGAATCGTCCATGAGCTCATCTCGCCCATCTCGGTCCCGCAGCAGGTCATACGTCGACCATGCACAATATGACCGCACCACGCAACCAAGGCACCGCAGCCAGTCATACTCCCGTTCTCCACCTACAAGGGACGTCTATCCAGCGCATCCCTCACAGCCCTACATCTACGCTCAACCACATGCCGTAGCCCGCACCCCCGCCGCGCCACGGATACACACCTCCCCGCCACACAACAGCTATCAGTACCCATCCCCCACCCACCAAGCGTATGTCACCCAGCCACCCCCTGGCCAGATTTACCATATCTCGCCCAACGCCCCTGCGCCTGCGCCCAAGGACACGCTCTACCGGCACGCTTCCAATTCTCGTTACACATCTTCAAAGCCCCCTTCACAGCCCTATCTCCTCGTCCAGGGTGGCGGCCCAAAGGCGGAGTATAAGCGCGGCGTGCGTCTTGATTCTCCTCACGTGCTCGTGCTCGTGCTGATTGCGCCCTTTCTTTCCCTGCGTATCCTGTCGGCCCCATTCTGGTCATCAATATCTCCCTCACCCCCGACTCTGCCCGATGCAGCCTCCAATACACGCCCCCGTGCCGACGAAACCACACGTCCAACCACAACCCCTGTTCAGACGACTCCTCGGATTCGTCACCATGTCCCCCGTCGGCGGTCGAAGCGGAAATGGTCGAGGTTTCAGAGGTTCTTCGTATTAGAACCAAGAACGCCGGGAAACGGCTTAGCTTTGGGCCTCGGAAGGGCTCGATCTCGCTCTTTCTCCTCGCCTTCGTCTTCTCCCGGTCACCCGAAAACGATCGGGTCTCAGTCCCGACCGGGAACGACGGCGTTCTAGAATGGCAAAAAAAGAGGTCTTACTTCCTTGCCGATCTTTCTCCCCCTCCTCCCCCCACCTCTTCCCCACCCTCCCCCACCGCACTTCTCTCCTTCTCCCGTCATCACACCCCACCCCACACTCTCGCCACTTGCCTTTTTTTATCAAGGCACCCCTCCAAGTAGTGTGATTTCCGACTCTGTTTTAGATACGAACTTGACGCAACCACGCAATGCATTGTACACGCACGTTTTTTTACGAATTCCATCAAGCATATATACGATAGAACATCCATCCATAACTCGCAAAGAGCGCAGGCCCGCCAGCCCCCAATCACATTATCACCACATCACGTTCTTCTTTACGCATGTTCACGCTCGCATCGATATATTCATAATTTGTAGCCACACACCGCTTGACGTCTTCTCCTTTCTTTTTCTCATGAAATACCCGACCTTGTCGACTGTCCTTACGTTTTTCGTTCATCGTTTGACGTTTGTCATCCAAACGTCGAGCCCCACATTATGACGCGCCCCTCCCATTAATTTTACACGTCGCCGCTCCTTTTTCGTTTGTAAGACACCCATTTTACACGACACACACGTTTACTTGTAACGATCGCGGAATTCAACGATATCTAACAGTAAACATGAACCGAAATCACATTTCATTGTCCTTGCAAACGACGATCGCGACTTGTTTTGAAATTCGACTTTGCGATGCTGCCGTATTTAGCCCCAGGGTTTGCTTGGGACGCAACACTTTGCCCCAAGGCGTCCATTCAGAACAATAGGAATAGAATAGCTTGGCCACGCCCGAGTTAATGGCATCATATCATATCTCGAGCGAAGAGCTCAGGCCCTCCGTCGCGCGTCCGTACTGTAACCCTTCTCGGACAGAACAATAAAAAAAAAAAGTCGATCATATCATGGACACATCAGCTGTTGAGGCTATGACGATAGCAACGATACGCTATTCGTATCTAAGAACGATTCTGTTTTCGAGTCTATCTATACGGGCGTTATCGCCTGGGTTCTTGTTACCACGACCGGTATCGTCCTGAACACAGAGGTGAATTCGCGACTTGTCGGACGAATCAGCATGTCAACGTTTTGGACGGACTCGGATACGGGCGTTCGTATGTGGTGGGTCAGGGTGAAAGGGTTGTTTCGGGTTGGAGTCCGAGCGAGTCGGTAATGGGACCGATGATGGGAGCATGATGATCGAAGAAAAGAGTTTTGATGGGATGAAAACGAATGTGGAATGGAACAGAAGAGAATGGCTTGGGATGGAGAGATAACGCTCCAACGAGCTGAGAAAAACACAGACGGGGATCGACGGCGTACCGAACCGTTTCATTACCTCGGAAACCGTCGTGTCGTGTTCATATGCCAACTTGAGTTCGGGAGGGGGAAAGGGCAAGGGGAATTGGGAGAAACGAGAGAAAAGATCGGAGTCGGATTGGAACGGAGGATGGTCGGAGGGTTATCGTGGGTGACCCAGGCACCGCGACAAGACGTTGGACATTCGCGATGGGCTCCGCTCGATAAAGCGACGGTCACCGATAGCGACACAACGTCTTGGCGGGTGTACCCTCGTACCAGCGAGATCGAGCACGCCTCATACGCAACGCGCGCAAAATGTCGATCAACACACCCGCACATCCCGCCAGTGTCCGATTATATCCACATCGTCCTAGACCGCACGATAGGATCTATCCACCCATACCTGTCACTGCTATCAAGCGTCAAGTCACCAAACGCCTCCCCGTCATCCTCGCCGCGTTCTCATGTCCACAATTTTTTGAGGGACCTACCCATACTCGTCTCAAAGTTCGGGGTGCACACTCCACCACGCACAATGCAACACGCAAAAACCTTGGAGGCGATCAAACGTGTCAACGTAGCGGAGTCTCTTGAAACAGAAAAAAAAAGTAAGAAGAACAATACCGTTGACCCAAAGAACGACGCTGAACAACCAAAGAACCATATCCAGACTTGAAGATTGGCAATTGCACGTTTGCCAGTCAGGATGGGGAAGTTGGGAGGCGGTGGACGGGTGACCGACCGGGCCAATCCATGACGTCCCCGAGGCATCCATATCGGACGATCACTGAGAAATTTCAGTGTACAGCGTTGCAATATGTAAACGTCTCCGCCGACGATACGCTAGGCGCCGAGAATGAGAACCCGGTCCTGTGTACACCTGTGTGTGTGTATTGGGCGGTGTGTGAATGGATGATGGGATGTACATATGGCATCAATGGATCATCGGATGGGCGTAGATAAGCTCTGATAACGAACCACACGAGGCTATGTGCAGACTCGCATCAATGCGGTTTAGACCGGCATAAACTTTTACGCTGCGCACGGACACTCACATCGGCGTCGTCCCCGCACGTTCAAGACGTGCATTACGATGTGAGCACGCCATACTGACGAGCAAACGTTGGATCCTCGCGTAACTTTCCCCTTCAGTTTGACACGACAACCCAGACGTTATATACGTATCCCCACCTGTCCATGTCATTCCCAAAAGCCCACGCCCGCAGGAGCCGCGGGTAGGGCAGATGACAGGGTATTGGGATGCGGTATGGGTATGGCCGTGCGATATCCGTGTGGCGTCGTTCTGTTTCCCCCGATAGTCCGAAACGTTACGAGATAGAGCCATCCGGCACCGCGTAATATGCATGGTCGGTATTGTAGTGGTACCCGTTGAAGGGGCGGTGAGATGGAGGTGGAGGTGGCGGTGACTGTGGCAATGGATGACGAGAGGTACATGGTCTAAGCGGTGGAGGTAAGACGACCTATCGAACCCAACGTCGGCGCAACCAGCTGATGGCCTGATGAACTCGAGGATGTGTACACGATGTCATCCGTATGCAAACACAGGTGGGTGAACCGGAATGTATTCAGCCCACAGTACCATGCGGAGCCGAAGTCGCGTGGATGAACCCGTTTGTTCGAGTTTCACAGATTCAAAATGTTCGTCCTAACAGAGGGGAAGAGAAAAAAAGGTCAAATTACTATTTTAGGCACACATGCTACCGAAGATGTTTCAGATACGTAAACAGCACAGCCTCTCCGAACCGCTCTATCTCCCCGAGTCAAGTGACTCTCCACATCACATCCATCAGGCGCTCTCCTTCCCCGGCTCAGAGTAAATCCGCGAGCACCCACTTATGTACATCACATCCGTTGTTGGCGATACCTCGTTCACCGTCTCGATGGAGACGACGGGCGTGGATATCACCAATATACAGTACATAGGTACAATGCTGGGATTAGACGTTGACTCGCTCACTTTTATATGACTGCGCATCGTTGGACGTCCATTCTCGTCGACAGGGTATGGAGCGTGATTGCGTCCAAAGTCGCAGTGGGAAACACCACCATCGCCCGTTCGTAACACTTGGCTCCGAGATGCCACAGGCACGTTGGCCGTCTAGAACCGAGTCCGACTGGCTCAAACTGTCGAGCGGGTACAGAGCGCTCAAGCACTGCAAGAATGATGGATAGGACGAACGAACAAATGCCCCGAGTCGAATGTGCACGCTGCGGCTGTGAGCCGACCCATCCAACGTTGACAAGCGTTGCAGCCGAGTTGCAGCGCCGCGAGGTCAAGGGCGCCAGTGAAGTCGTTTTTCACCTACCTCATTCCGGACGTATCCTCCTCACCCTAGATGAGAGCCCGCCAGGTACATAGCACGTCATACTGGCATTAGAGATACCACACCCACAGTCTCGACAAGCACGTGGACCTGGCACACCGATACGAATATGATCGTGATACCAACTCGTAGATCAGACACCGTTCTTCAAGATTTAAGCTTGAGATTCAGAGTCAAAGGTCGAGGTCGGCCGTAGACGAACGGCGAGATACGAGTGCGATGTATGAAGGGCATCTTCAAAGTTCTAAGGTGGTCGGTGCGATTCGGTGTCGTTCTCTTGATATGGAGACATAGATCTCAAGTTGAACGATCGGCATCGTTCGTCCTGTGACGTGTGGCATCAGTAATATAGATGTGACCCTAAGGCTAGACATTGCTCGCTCACTTTTGATAAGGTCGAACTTGCCTCGGATTGCTTCGAGGATGCCCAAAAGACATTCCCACGACCACATACACACGGTCATTCGTCCACCCTCCGTAATGGGGTAATGCAATCGAAACTCGCCGTAGGGATTGCCCTATACTTGACTTTGAAAGACCGCCAGTTCCAACGTTCAGAAAAAAGCACTGACAGTAGACAATTCAGGGCACTGCAAGGATGAGAAGACGAACAGCCAAAGCTCCGAGTCGACGCGACGCCGCACTGCAGGCCCTTGTCCACCTAGATGGAGCCAGCCCATTAGCCACAGAAGACATCGTCCATCGTCTCTACGATGGGGTGGACCCGGCATCACCACGCGAATATCATCACGGCTCTACTAGTCTAGGTCAGACGTCATCAAGCCCGACGTTCAAAACCCAACTCACCCGCTTCGATCGAGCTTGAAGGATGCTGGGACCATTGGATCGAAGAAAGGACGAATGCGGCGAGGATACGAATCCACATTAATCCCATGTATCACGCGGTCGCCCGAGTCCGAATCCCGAATCCAACTTGGAGGACATCTCGAAGGTTTGTCGTAGGTGGTGAGATGGGAGTAACTACATGTGCATCATCATAAATTTATAGTGCATTCGATCCAACGATCAGCGTTCCTCGACGTTTGTGAATTGTCGAACCATTCTGTCCTGCGCTGCCGCATCACCATGATCAAAAGGAAACTCGGGGGTATCCCCTCGGGTCGAAGGTAGCAACCCAACCCAAGCCCGAATGAGCGACGTGCACAGAGCATGAAGTTGGGTGAGGGGTGTACAACCATGTCAACAACGCAAGCCGCCAGTGAGTGACCCCTTGACCCCTTATTTTCTGCTCCCTTTTTTTTTCTTGTTGAGCCGGTTGAATGAATGTTGATCGATTGTCAGTGTCTCGTTACTAGATACGATTGAGACGACTCACATTCCCACTGCGACCGCGTCGCTCGGTTGCTCCATGGTGATGCGCCTGGTTCAGACTCGGAATCACAAGGTCACGCTCAGGATGCACACCTTCCCAAACACTATGCAGTCATCTACTGAGAAATTCCTAGCACATATGGCACATTGCCACCTACATCGCGTGGGCACGTCTTGCCGCACCGACTATGGTAAAGTGGTGACATGACTGTCGACAGTCGATGACTGCGATGACTTGTGAACGTGCGTTCTGTGTGCAGATCTGACAGCGGCACAGGGGACATTCGTGTTTCAACTCCCAAATGCCTGTTATTGTCACTTGTGTCGCTGCTGTTATCAGAATACCCTGTTCATTACGTGGTTAAACTGAGACACTCGTATGATATAAAGCTTCTTCCATAGACATGGGGTTGGTCGTGCTGAGCATCTCCTGCAAAACAGATCTGCCGGGTCGCAATGACGGGGATTCAAGTCCTTTGTGTCTGCCTGTTCGGTTTGGCATTACACCTCGTCGGGCGACATGCCTGGAGCAAGAGGACTCTGCTCCCGCCTGGGCCTCCTGGGTGGCCGGTCATCGGCAACCTGCTCGACATTCCGAAAGATGTACCGTACAAAACAATGGGGGCTATGAGCCGAAAATATGGCAAGTGCATACATGCTTCACACAATATATACACTGTCATTCTACTCCAGGCCCTATCCTATCCCTCAATTTGATGGGCATGCGATATATTGTTCTCAATTCTGCCCAAGTGGCTAAAGACCTACTCGAGAAGAAGAGTGCCATCTCGTCCAACAGGCCACACTTTACGATGGCCTGTGACCTCGTCGGTTGGGGTCATGGCACAGCTCTTGTACAACACGGTGACTCGCACCGAAAACAACGCAAATTCTTTCATCAGCAGATTGGCACCAAGAGTAGCCTAGAGGCATTCTCCCCTGCCAACGAAGCGGCAGTGAAACAGCTCCTACGCAGTGTGTTGAAGAACCCTGATGATCTGACTGTTCTTTGTCACAGGTCTGGCACTGATTGTTTTCCGGATGATAGTGCTGATGTGACATGTTTTGGGCAGAATGGCTAGCGCGGTGATCTTGAATATCTCGCACGGTTATACCATCAAGGAAGAGGGTGATCCGCTCATAGAGACGGCTAGCAAAGCTATACACATCTTCTCGTTGGTTTCGACGCCGGGACGGTTTCTAGTCGACGTCTTTCCGATCTGTACGTTTTGCGATTCTCTTCGATCCATTTCAGTTGCTTGAAGGACTCGGTTAGTGCGATACTTGCCTGAGTGGTTCCCTGGATGTGGATTCCACAAAGACGCAAAACGATGGCGAAAACTGACGCGTGAAGCAGCGGACACGCCGCACAGGTTTGTGTTGGAGCACCTGGTATACTTTTCTCTTCCAGTTCGTGGTTCTAGTAAGCTGATGTCAACTCAGGCAAATGGGAATCCTACGTCATCATTATTGTCGCAGCTGCTTCAGGAAGGCGTTACTCCTGAGGATGAAGAGATTTTGAAATGGGCATCTTTTTCCATGTACTTGGGTATGGGTTCGGGATATCGCTTTTGAGACGGTTGAACTTACATTGATCTTGATTCTATGATTTATCAGCTGGAGCAGAAACCGTGAGTTGGGTTTGTTTCATCGACAAGATAATGTCACTGAAAGCGCGATGATAGACACAAGCTTCATTGACTGCATTTTTCCTTGCCATCACAATATACCCAGAAATTCAGAAAAAGGCGCAAGCGGAAATAGATGCTGTCGTCGGGCGCGACAGACTTCCGACCTTCAAGGATCGTGATGCGCTTCCGTACGTGAATGCGATCTGCACGGAACTTCTTCGGTGGCACAAGGCGGTTTCATTTAGTACGTATGTTCGTGCATGTGCATTCCTGGTCTGACTGGAGTGCGCTTATGTGACGCTAGCAATCCATGTCACCACTCAGGATACCATCTACGAGGGATATTCAATCCCCAAAGGGACAATGCTTTTCCCGAATATTTGGTTCGTGACTTGTCCAGAGTGACCTCCATTTGAGATCTCATCTACATGAAACACCTGATGCTAGGTTTATCCTGTCCGACCCTGAGACATATCCTAATCCAGATGTGTTTGACCCGGAGAGATTCCTTGGCGAGGACCAGCAGTTCAACCCACGCGAAGTCTATTTCGGGTGGGGAAGGCGGTTGTGTCCGGGTGCCTACCTGGCAGAGTCCTTGATCTTTACGACGATCGCAATGGCCCTGGCGACGTTGGATGTATCGAGATGTATCGAAAATGGTGTGGAGTGCGTACCGAGGCTTGAGGTCACGGAGGGGTTCATACGGTGAGTTTATGAGGTTGCTCTGGTGTGGATTTTCTAGTAACAACAAGATTTGCAGTCATGTCAAGCCATTCAAGTGTCAGATCGTACGGCGATCGAAGAAGGCGGAGGATCTTCTTCAGGATTGATTCGTGCAAGGATCCAGTGACGACGACGCCCCGACGACGCCAACTTGACCTTCAAGGAACCGGAACCGTCTCGGAAACCTCGGAACGCACCACATTGGATCCCTTGCCGATCTCACCAGCCCCTTAAATATACGTTTGTATCCCACTTTTTCTTTCATTTGATACTTTCAAGGTCGTCGCTTGTATAGCCCTTTCATCTACCTATGATTTCCTTCATCCTCTTCCACTCATCCTTTGTACTTACCATGACACGAGTGGCTGCTGTGTGGCGCCCGAGTCCTTTTGTCTTACTACAAGATTTAGACTGGCTCTATGATACAATTGACTAGAGGAATAAGAAATCATCCTTAGAAGTCTGACGAACAATCACTACGACCACACCCCGATTAGCTTCAAGTACTAAGCTGCTCCGTATTACCCTCTCACCCTTATTGCTCCGCCGGCTGTTGACTATCCCCAAATTTGACCTTGCCTTTTGCCTCAGGTTTCTACCTCACAGTACACGTAAATTTTACATCTGAGTCCATGGCTTGGTGGGCACGAAGGAGGTTCGATTTAGAATCCTCACAGCAGATACACTATTTATTCAAAGATATGAACTTCCTCAGATCTGTTTCAAGTTAGATCGTATGAGGTCTATACTAGTCTGGGGGTGATTCTTAGTAACCCTCTTTCTCGCATCGAACCTCTTAATTACTAACTCACGAATATGCTCGGGCCCATTAGGAAAAACTCAAATCTGCATCTCAGCACATTCCATCACAATTGTCAGACTCCTACACACCGCCGCTGTCTGTGTGAGAGCCCACCACGAATACCACAGTTCCTGTATATTTCATGATAGCTCCTGACATAAGCAGCCAGTCGCGACTCACTAGTAGTGCCGTGTAACGATGCTGCGTCACTGTCACCTACACTATATGCACTAGTCACAACGTATCTAATTGCGACGATTATGGCAAAGTAGTCGTCAACTATCTCCAATACACAGCATTATGGCGACCAGTGGCATTATGTTACAAGGAGTAAAGTGGAGACAGTTTGATCGACAGCTGGCGAATTCGAATCCGGACCCAGCAGAATATCTATCTGATTGGGACACCCGTGTTCGGAGACCCCTTACACCTTCTTTCCTCCAACGTCACACGCGCATATCTGGTCAAAAGCAATAGGGCCATCTAAACCAGATCAGCCAGGGTGTCACTGTTATCAGCGTTATCGCCCTGGCATTGCGCGTTCAAACTCAGGAGTTGTATGATATAAAGCTTGTTTGAACTCCAGGACATGGCGTTGGTCGTGCCCGACTGCTGAGCGTCTCCTGCAAGACAGCTCCATCGGGTTGCAATCATGCGGATCCAAGTCCTTGATGTCTGCCTTTTAGGTTTGGCATTG
Organism: Neoboletus subvelutipes; assembly: GCA_003316035.1. Lineage (NCBI taxonomy): Eukaryota > Fungi > Basidiomycota > Agaricomycetes > Boletales > Boletaceae > Neoboletus > Neoboletus subvelutipes. Next base: position 15,758 of record QFEF01000970.1, read on the forward strand.
CATCTCATTAGGCGATTTTACTGGATGAAGAGGACTTCGCTCCCGCCTGGGCCTTCTGGGTGGCTGGTCATCGGAAATCTGCTCGACTTTCAACAAGATGCACCATATAAAACGTTGAGGGCTATGCGCGGAAAATATGGCAAGTGCATGCACATTTCACACGAACCATATATGTTACTCATTCTACTCCAGGCCCTATCATATCCCTCAATTTGATGGGCACGCGATACATCGTTCTCAATTCCCCCAAGGTGGCTAAAGACCTACTCGAGAAGAAGAGTGTTGTCACGTCCAGCATGGCGCACTTTACGCCAAGAGTAACCTAGAGACGTTCTGCCCTGCCGAAGAAGCGGAGGCGAGACAATTTCTACGAAATGTGTTGAGGAATTCTGATGGTCTCATCGCTCATTGTCACAAGTGCGATGCTAATTGTCCTCTGGATGATCGTGCTGATGTGGTTATTATGGGCAGAATGGCCGGCGCGGCGATCTTGAAGATCTCGCATGGTTATACCGTCAAGGGAGATGGCAATCCGCTCGTGGAGATGGCTAACAAAGCTATGGGCAACTTCTCGGTGGTCACGACGCCGGGACGGTTTCTAGTCGACATGCTTCCTATCTGTACGTTTTACGAGTCTCCTCGGTCCATTTTAGTTGCTTGAAGGACTCGGTTAGTGCGATACTTGCCTGAGAGGTGGGTTCCACAAAGATGCAAAACGATGGCGAGAAATGCTGAACGAGACAGCGGACACGCCACACAAGTTTGTGTTGGAGCACCTAGTATCATTTTCTCTTCTAGTTCATGGTGCTGGTAAGTTGATGTCGACTTAGGCAGGGGGGGATGCTGCGCCGTCGTTCACGTCGCAGCTGCTTCAGGAAGGTGTTACTCCCGAAGACGAAGAGATTTTAAAATGGGCATCTTTTTCCATATACCTGGGTATGGATTCGGGACATCGCTCCTGAGACGGTTGAACTTACATCGGTCTTGATTCTATGATTTATCAGGTGGAGCAGAAACCGTGAGTTGAGTTTGTTTCATCGACAAGAGAATGTCATTGAAACCGTGGTAACAGACACCATCTGCACTATCTGCATTTTTCCTTGCCATGATGATATACCCAGAAATTCAGAAAAAGGCGCAAGCGGAAATAGATGCTGTCGTCGGGCGCGACAGACTTCCGACCTTCAAGGATCGTGATGCGCTTCCGTACCTGAATGCGATCTGTACGGAACTTTTTCGGTGGCACAAGGCGGTTTCATTTAGTACGTATGTTCACGCATGTGCATTCCTGGTCTGACTGGAGTGCGCTTATGTGGCGCTAGCAATCCATGTCACCACCCAGGATACCATCTACGAGGGGTATTCAATCCCCAAAGGGACACATCTTCTCGTGAACACTGGTTCGTGACTTGATGAGAGTGACACTGATTTGAGACCTTACATGAAACGCTCGGTGTAAGTGTATTCTATCTGATCCAGACACATACTCCAATCCAGATATATTCGACCCGGAGAGGTTCCTTGGCGAGGATCAGCAGCTTGACCCGCGTGAGGCATGTTTCGGATATGGAAGGCGTTCGTGTCCGGGCGCGAATCTGGCGCAGTTGACAATCTTTACAACGGTCGCGATGGCGCTAGCGACGTTGAATGTGTCGAGATATATCTAGAATGGTGTGGAATGCGTCCCGAGTTATGGCGTCATGGAGGGTACCGTACGGTGGGTTTACCAAATTATTTCCGGTGTGGATTTACTAACGACTGGTTTTGCAGTCATGTGAAGCCATTCAAGTGTGTGATCGTACTGCGATCGAAGAAGGCGGAGGACCTCCTTTAGGCTTGATGTGCTTGGTCGGCCGGTTAAAAATGCTGGTCGTCCCCGATTCTCACTTCCGTGTGAGGGAAGCTTTCATTCAACAACAAACTGGTCCTGCCACCTCCGTAGATGTTAATTTCACTGTAAGTATTGTCCATTGACTATTGTCGTTCGTTTTGTGTCACGACAACACGAGTTCAGTCACTTGAAACCATTCTGTTGTATTCACAGTCAGATCTTGAAACTTGGTAGAGTTACATGAGGGGCCATCACTGAATTTGAAAAGTTTGGATCATATTATATATTGTCATTATAAACCCTACATTTGCCATAAGCTCAATAATTATTATGAGCAAGAAGCTAATCAAATATATATGCAGATATAGGTCAAAAGACATTAACAATAACTAGAAAAATTATGCTGAAATATTTTAAAAGCTGGTTCTTATTATAAATTAGAATTCATAAGCATTATTAGAGTTGATTGTTTGGTAATATAATCCACTACTGTATTTTAATATTTATCCAGGCTATATCATCTGTTATGACCGGTGTAACAAATAACGCGTACGCGGATGACTGAAGTTAAATCAACGTCAATAGCGATACGGACAGGTCTTCCTCTGAAGACAGGTGGACCCTCTGGTCGGCTAGCGGATCGCACCGGATCGGCTCAGCTGTGTACAATGGTTGTGGCGACTTAACGCGGTGGCGGCTCTCTCGAGGTGGCGTTCCTCTCAGCGGCGAAGAGCGGGCTCCCTCCAGGTACACAAGGAGGAGTCGGCTAAGGACAGGTCATGGACAAGGCCTGTATCTGGGCGCGGCCTCTGGACAATAGGCGGCTAGGAACGCGGCTAGTGTTGGACGATGACTAGCGGCCCAACCCTCTGGTTGGTATCAACGATAGCTTGTGACCTCAGCCGGCGAGCTGTTCACAAGGACAAAGGAGCAACCCGAGCTATACAGCTAGTTGCAGTTACCTGATCGAGCTCTGATTGACAGAAGATCGAGATCAGGATTTAGACGTTGATGAAACACTGGTTTTACGACGCTGGCACAGGCGCTGACAGCGAAGACTTCGAAATCCACGTAAGATTGCGTAGATCAAAGTTAGAGTTACATGGGCGGCGATTCTAGCTATTTATACTAAGCCCCTTTAGGGCCGGTTAGAGATAGAATCTCCGCTTTAACGTCTAAATAGGAAAGGACGCGTCGCGTCGCGTATGAGTCAAAGAAGAGACGCGTCGCGTCGCGTAAGATATAAAAGGAAGCTGAACGCGTCGCGTGAAGCGGAAAAGGAAAGACGCGTCGCGTAAGATAAAAGAGGAAAAGACGCGTCGCGTACCAAAAGAAGAAGACGCGTCGCGTAATATGAAATGGAAGCTGTGGGCGCAGCTCAACTAAATAAGGGTGAAATGAACTGAGGCCGGTGAGTCATGATGGAAGGATCACGAGTCATATACGAGAGAATATGACTTAGGAGTATAAGGTCCGCAGTGTAGAATGAAAGGAGTCCAGGAATGGTCACGGTTGGAAGAGCGAGGAGTCCAGAATGCCTTCCCATACCTCCTGTGGTATATCCAGGTCTGGGAGGATGTCGTCCCAGAGGGAATCGGGTATCGGGGCGGATACCGATAGGTCTGGCGATGCCATAGGCGAGAGAAAAAGGTCACCCCCTAGGACATTTGTAACATTACCCCCGTCGTAGATTAATTGATCCACCGAATCAATTGTCTCTATCTCCCTCATTGATATCGTGGTCGGTGAGATCCCAGGTAGAGGGATCGATGTCATCCTCGGTGCAATTCCAGGCTCAATGGCCGAGGGTGTTACACTTTCCGCAGCGGGCGGAGGGACATTTGTACTGGGAGTGACCGGGGGCGGCGACGTTGCAGAAGGGGCAGATGTAGTGGGGGCAGTTGGGATGGATATGTCCGGGCTCGCGACATTGGAAGCAGGTGGGTCCCCCGAATTGTATATGTGGGGGAAACATTCGCGACACGGCGTCACTGGAGCGAAGAATGGGACGGGGACGACCATCCATGGTGGTAAGGGGACGATCTGGGGTAACGGGACGGACATCAGGTGGTGCTAAAGACTCCTCGGGTATCCCGGGTAGGAGATGTCCGGGGGAGGTATCCATGTCGGAGGGTGCGTTAAGGTGGGGGAGGTGTGGCATTCCTGCAGAGAAAAGAAAGTTCCGCTGTCGGCGGAGCCGGGTGACAGGGGGAGGGGATTCGGGAGATATGGGGGAGGGTACGCGGGTGGACTCGCCGTCTCCTCGTTCTCCTGAGTCTGAGCTAGACTCACTGGACTGGTATTCCTCCTCGGCGATGGCTGCCCATCCGAGACGTCCATTACTTCGGGAGAAGTCTGCCGGGTGGAGGTTGGGAGAGAAGTACTCAGCTCTCTCGTCCGCGGATAGGAGAAGGAGAACTGGGAAGAGGGCATTGGAGAGGATAGGGGTGGGGAGGAGAGCGAGGATAGTGTCAAAGCCTTCTTCTTCGAGGAGGTCCAACGTGAGGTTTCTGGCCTCGGTGAGGGTCTGCTGGAAGGCGTTGACGGCGACGTCATCCTGGGTGGCGCTTCTGGAGACGTTGGCAAAGACACGGGGACCTGTCGAGCACCAGGTGGCCCTGGTGAAAAGGGACTGAAGGGTGGAGTAGATCCTGTATTGTCTGACAAGGAGGACGAGGGTGGTATTGGCAGAGAAGAGGGGGGTTCTTTCGAAGATGTTCCCCGCGT
>QFEF01000972.1:1662-14936 GCA_003316035.1 Neoboletus subvelutipes
AAACTGGTGTTTCATCATTGTCAATCATTGTCGCCAATCTCGATCTCAAACTTCTGTCAATCAGAGTTCAATCAAGGCACTGAGAACCTGTCCATGGAAGGTGTCTCCACTTTGTCCCTGATCAGAGGATCAGCTCGCAAGCCATTGCCCAACGCTCGCTGTTGCCACTGCCTATTGCCCAGAGGCTGCACCCAGATATAGGCCTTGTCCACGACCTATCCATAGCCAACTACTCCTTGTGTGCCTGGAGGGAGCCCGCTCATTGCCTTGCATCCAGTATACCAACTGAGGTCGCCACAACCATTGCACACTGCTTGCCAAACAGAGGATCCACTTGCTGACCAAGAAGGTCCCCATCATCTACAGAGGTAGACCTGTCCCATAGCAAAGACTTCAGTCTTCTGCGTACATGTTATTTGTTACACTGGTCGTAACATTTGGGAAGCAGAGGAGGTGGGTGGTATGGCTGCAAAAGATCCTGGTGGGGCTCTCTGGTTTTCCTCATCAGACGGTTCTCCGAGTAGGTTTGATAAATTGATATGTCTTGTTGCTGTGGCTTCTTGACTACCCTCTGGTAGTCTCCCAGTTCAAAGGTAAGTCCTGGGGCTGGACAGCACCTCAGGTAAATAAAACTTTGATCTTTTGTTATGACTGGAGTAACAAATAACACATATGCAGAAGACTGAGGTCTTTGCTACAAATTGTTCACCTCTGTGAATGACAGGACCTTCTTGGTCAATGGGCAGATCCTCTGATCGGCGTGTAGTGTGCAACGGTTGTGGTGACCTCAGTTGGTATATTGGACACAAGGCAATAAGCAGGCTCCCTCCAGGCACACAAGGAGTAGTCAGCTATGGAGAGGTTGTGGGCAAGGCCTCTATCTGGGTGCAGCTCCTGGGCAATGAGTGGCAGCGATGGCAAGCATTGGGCAATGGCTCGCGAGCTGATTCTCTGATCAGGGACAAAGTGGAGACACCTTCCAGAAAAGGTTCTCAGTGCCTTGATTGAACTCTGATTGACAGGAGTTTGAGATCAAGTTTAGATTATGGTGATTGACATCGCTGAAACAGTGAAGGCTTCGAATTCCACATAAGATTGCATAGATCAAAGTTAGAGTTACATGGGCGGTGATTCTGGCTATTTATACTAAGCCCCTTTAGGGCAGGTCAGGAATAGAATTGCTGCTCTAAAGTATAAAGGATAAATGAAGACATGTCACGTTGCATATGAAGAAGGGAGGAATGAAGATGTGTCGCATTGCGTATTGTAAAAGGAAATGAAGATGTGTTGCATTGCATACCGTAAAAGGAAATGAGATGCATCACATCAAAGATAAATATGAAATAGGAATGCTGTGGGCACAACTTGACTAATCTGATAAAATGAAATGAGCAAATAAACTGAGGCCGAAATGAGTCAGGGAAGAATGGATATGAGTCAAATATGAGAGAATTTGACTTAGGAGAATTTGAAGGTCTGCAGTAAGATGAAGGAAAGGAAGATCTTGTTCAGGAAGCCTCTAGTCCTCAAAGAGAGCCAAATGGAATATGTTGTCCCATACCTCCTATGGGATGTCCAGGTCTGGGAGGATATCTTCCCAGAGAAAGTCAGGTATTGGGGCGGATACCGATAGGTCGGGCAAGCTCATAGGAGAAAGAAAAATGGATCCCCCTAACATACTTGTAACAAGCGCATCCAGATATGCGCATCAGACTTTCTAATTTTTTGACTTCAAGGCAATAGCCTCATAGTCCTTGAACCAGGCTCAAGCCTTGTCTAGGCTCATCCCCTTGATCGATGATGACCAATCTTGGCCTTTGCCTTTGGAGTCATCCAACTTCTTATTGGTGCTTTTAACATCATCCCAGGACATGTGCGGCTTATTGTCACTCTTGGATTCTGCAGCATTGATGTTACATCTGCCAGAATTTGATTTGCCCCTTTTTGAGCAATTGTTGCAGTATCCACTGCCAAGGAACTTGCATTCTGGGCACTGCAATTTGGGCTTCTTGCAGTCCTTTGCAAAGTGGCCTGTTTGACCACAATTGTGACATTTCATTGGCCCCTTTTGAGCCACATCAATGTCCATCACATTAGGGTTGCATGCTTTTGCCCTTTCCATGGTTCCTTTGGAAATATATTTAAGGAGCTGTTTCTGAGCTCTGGTTTTGTGAAGATCTGCCTTGAATTGGTCAAGATCTTCATATTGCCCATTTTCCATTATGAGGTGATCTATGTTATGACCTGTGTAACAATGGAATGTGTACATCGAGAACTAAGTTTCTCATGTACCATTGTCTACCTCTGTAGACAGACTAGTGGACCCTCTGGTCAGTAAGGCAGACCCTCTGGTCAGCCTATGCTGTGCAACAGTTGTGATACTCCTGGACAGTTGTCCCAGTACAAGCAAGAGTGGGCTCCTCCTAGGCACAGAAAGGAGAGTCAGCTATGGGGGAGTCGTGGACAAGGCTCTGGCATGGTATGTGGTCCCTCATGGACAAGGTGTTACAAGTATGTTAGGGAGACCCATTTTCTTTCTCCTATGAGCTCGCCTGACCTATCGGTATCCACCCCAATACCTGACTCTCTCTGGGAAGATATCCTCCCAGACCTGGACATCCCACAGGAGGTATGGGACAACATATTCCATTTGGCTCTCTTCGAGGACTAGAGGCTTCCTGAATGAGATCTTCCTTTTCTTCATCTTACTGTGGACCTTCAAATTCTCCTAAGTCAAATTCTCTCATATTTGACTCATATCCATTCTTCCCTGACTCATCTTAGCCTCAGTTCATTTCCTCATTTCATTTTACCAGATTAGTCAAGCTGTGCCCACAGCATTCCTATTTCATATTTATCTTCAACATGACACATCTTCATTTCCTTTTACAGTACATGATGCGATATATCTTCATTCCTCCCTTCTTCATGTGCGACATGACATGTCTTCATTTATCCCTTTATACTTTAGAGCAGCAATTCTATTCCTGACCTGCCCTAAAGGGGCTTAGTATAAATAGCCAGAATCACCACCCATGTAACTCTAAATTTGATCTATGCTATCTTACGTGGAATTCGAAGCCTTTGCTGTTTCAACAACGTCAATCACCGTAGTGTTACAGTCCCAAACCTTCACAGGTCACTAAAGGAACATAGTCGTTTTTCTTTTCTTTTCTTTATCTTTTAATCTTATCTTATCGCATCACATGACTAGATCATGTGACCACTAGACTGAAGCTAGTTCTCTTTCAGCTGGTTCACTCGCGCTTATGGAGGCACTTCTCTCACAGAGTCTAGACTTGATGTCAAGAACTCTTTCATACCTTAATATATCCTTATATATACTAATGACTTCCCACAGTCATATCCGCTCCTTCTTTACTTCTTTTAATCTCCATGCCTCATGTCAAGCACATGTTAGGCTTTTCTTCCATTCTGCCACAGCATGCTGTGTCCTTACTCTTTTCATTTCCATTCCTCATGCTTGATGCATGTATCACCTCATGTATTTAATTACTGCTACTCATCAGTAGATCCGTCATACACATGTACAAGTAGTAGTTTTGCTATATAAACCCAAAGACTACAACGGGTAATCCCCAGTCTAGTTCTCTTGGGAAATATCTTCCTCTCAGGAGTTTGTAGTGACTCCCTAGAGAATCACTAGCTGGACGACGTGTCTTTGCAGCATACACCAACTGCTGGCAAGGGTAAGAGGAAAGCTAGAGCAATATCCTTAATTATGCAGGGCGTTAACCACAACGATGACAAATGGATTAGACTGAGGTAGCAGGCTAATACATGACTGCCTTTATACTACTGAGGGATGCGCACAGACCAAGTAGCGCATGAGAGAATTTACTACGTATGGATATAGTGTAGTGAGAAAGTTCTCATCGGTAATTAAAGAAGAATAGAAGTGAATTGGAGATTAATAACATGTGTTTATAATGTCATGGGTCTAGACCTGCTTAGTCATAGTTTCCCACAATCACATGCAATAAGGTGTATGGTAGAAGACAAAAATGAATGTAGAGTGTAGTGATTGAAAAAAGTTTGAAAATATTACTACTCATAACAGAGTTCCACTCAGCTTTAGTTACTCTTCACATCTTCCAGTCTAAGTGTTCAGTGCAACCTAGGGTCATAGGCCATTTGAGGTTGTTTCACATAGTCTAAACTTGATCTCGAACTCCTATCAATCAGAGTTCAATCAAGGCACTGAGAACCTTTTCCAGAAGGTGTCTCCACTTTGTCCCTGATCAGAGGATCAGCTCATGAGCCATTGCCCAATGCTCACCATCGCTGCCACTCATTGCCCAGGAGCTGCACCCAGATAGAGGCCTTGCCCACAACCTCTCCATAGCTGACTACTCCTTGTGTGCCTGGAGGGAGCCTGCTTATTGCCTTGTGTCCAATATACCAACTGAGGTCACCACAACCGTTGCACACTATGCGCCAATCAGAGGATCTGCCCATTGACCAAGAAGGTCCTGTCATTTACAGAGGTGAACAATTTGTAGCAAAGACCTCAGTCTTCTGCATATGTGTTATTTGTTACTCTGGTCATAACACAAGGGGGATGACAACAAGCTGTGGATGATAGCTTGGATAGGGGCTACTTCCTCTGAAGTACCTGGCAACAAAAGTGGAGACTCCTTCTTCTGAAGGATCTCAGTTCCCAAGCGAAACTTCTGATTGACAGAAGGTTGACACTCAGTGTTTCAGCGAGGAGCTTGAACTCTATGTAGATTGTGTAGATCAAGGTTAAAGATACATGAAGCGGAGATCTAACTATTTATACTAGGTGCTTTAGGGCCGGAGATATAAATAGATCTACCAAGTACTTCATGTGATCCAATCAGGGGAAGTAAGTGAACTATTGGCACCATTAATAGTGCCAGCATAAAGGAAGTGAGGTGATGTTAAAGACCGGTTTACTCCGGGATGAACTCCGGAACGCCGGAGTTGACTGGTGGGTCGGGACTTGGCTTCACCATATGTGGTGCGCCCTTACATGAGTCCTGGTCCCGGACTTCGGAGGTGTCGGAGGGTCGGAGGTAATGACGTTGATCGTTGGTCACGACGTCAAGTTGAGCAGAGGTTTAGAGGAGAGTCTTCAAGACTCAGAGAAAGGACAGGAGTAATGCTTTGATTGATATTCGAACTGAAGAGATATAGGAGTGATCTCGAGGGTTTTTATACTACGGAGAGGGAGTGTTAAGTAAGGGAGTGTCAAATATAGTGTCAACGGAGAATGTCAAATATTGTTAACGGAGGGTGTCAAATAATGTCAATGGAGCTGTGCTCCTAAGCGGAGCATCGGTACGGAGGAGAATGTGAAGCGAAGTCAGTAGGTATGCGAAGTGTCAAACATGTAAGCGAATGAATATGAACATATAAGGAGGGTGGTACAAGTCCGGAAGTCCGGAGTTGCGTCTTGGGCGAGAACGCACCGGAGTTCATGTGTAGAGACAAGGAGTTACGAACAGGGTACCAGAGTTGGACGGGATATGACAGGTGAAATGAACTGTGGCCACAGTTGTACTGAGGCTGAAATGAATGCTAGTGAAATGAAATGAGACTGAATATGAAATATGATAGAAAGGATACAAGTCAAATATGAGAGAATTTGACTTAGGAGTTATTAGGTCTGAATGAGCCCGAAATGAAAAGGGGTGAAATCAAAGCAAGGATGTGAAACAGGAGTGGAAAATGAGTGTCCTGCTGGCTACTCTGGAAGTAGTGACAAGTCAAAGACTTTGTCCCATAGGGATTGAGGGATGTCTAGATTTGGGAGAACATCTGCCTGGATGTCTCGAGCGGGATGATCAATGGTGTCCAAGTGGGGGGACACAATGGGTGAAAGAAAAAGAGGGGTATCCATTACATTTGTAACAATCTACTATCTGCCTGTCAGTGTTTTTCTCTAGAAGCTCGATCAAATGATCATCTCTATACTCTGCCATCTTTTGATATGTCTCAAATTTCATCAAGAACGTATCCATGGGGGATTCTCCTTGTTTAAGGAGGGAGATTGTCTTGTGATTCCAGTCCTTTTCTGTTGTTGAATGGAAGTGTTGTTCAACCATTTGCTTGAAGTCAGCCCATGTGGGGGGTACTGAAATGACCCAACAACAACTACTAAAGTCTTGGGGACGCCGAGCTAAGATTCGACTATAGAATAACAGGAGGTGAGTGAGGAGTGACAAGTTCCAAGACTCAAGGAAAGGACTAAGGTTTTGAAGTACAGAGACTTCCTGAGTGGATCTCTTGTTGAAGGGGAAAACTCCAAGAGAATTAGACTGGAGTACCAGTGCTAGGACTCAAGGTCTTATATATCATCTCTATGTATGTACATGTGTATTACGGATCTACCAATGTAGAGATGGTGATTAAATACATGAGGGAAACATGCATCAAGCATGAGAATAAAGCATGTATCAAACATGCTGAAGGAGTATGTTAGAAGCACTGCTTCTGAAATGGAGGGGAAGTATCAACATGTGTCAAACATGAGGAACAGAGATGAATAACATGCGTTAAGCATGTGTGTGACAAATAAGAATATGTGCACAGCACAGACATTAAAGTCGTGAGGAAGTCATGAGGAGATCTAGAACTAAATTGTAGATTCCTGATATCATAATAGATGACTAGCATCTGTGAGTCATGTGATCTTTGATTACGTGATTAGAAAGTCATGTGACACTAGGTCACATGATTAGTGGCGCTCATGGCCTAACCAGCTGAAGGGAACTATCTTCAGTATAGAGATTAGATGCAATCTAATCATATCTGATAAGATAAGATAAGATAACTTGATCAAAGTTATCGTGTGCATGGATTGAGCCGTAACAGGTACATAATCTGACTTCATCATTTTGCTTAACTGGGCACATGCAAAAGCCCCTGCTTCATTTTCTTTCATTTGGGAAAGTGTGGCCTGAATTCCATGTGTTCCTGCAAGAGCTACTATTACAGTTATAATGGACACCCCTCTTTTTCTTTCACCCATCGTGTCCCCTCACTTAGATACCCTTGATCATCCTGCTCACATTATCTGGACAGACATACTCCCAGATATCAATATCCTGCAATCCCTATGGGACAAGGTCTTCGACCAGTCATTACTCCAAGAGTGACCATTCAGACATTCATCCTCCCCTTTTGATCTCTCTTCATTTTGGGCTCTTTTCATCTCACCCCCTTTTTATTTCAGACCATATTACTCCTAAGTCAAATTCTCTCATATTTGACTCATATCCTTTTCATCACTTTTCGGACTCACTTCATTTCAGGCCTAGTTCATTTCAGCCTTACTATCTCAGCCTCAATCATACTGTGCCTGCAGTTCATTTGATCTCATATCCTTTATGCTGGTACCACTAACAGTACCTTTACCTTATTTACTTCTCCTGATTGGATTGCATGAAGTACTCAGTAGATCTATTTATATCTCTGGCCCTAAAGCACCTAGTATAAATAGTTAGATCTCTGCTCCATGTATCTTCAACCTTGATCTACGCAATCTACGTAGAGTTCAAGCTCCTCGCTGAAACACCAAGTGTCAACTGTTACAAGTATCCTAGGGGGTGACCTTTTTCTTTCGCCTATGGCATCACCAGACCTATCGGTATCCGCCCCGATACCCGATTCCCTCTGGGACGACATCCTCCCAGACCTGGATATCCCACAGGAGGTATGGGAAGGCATCCTGGACTCCTCGCTCTTCCAACCGTAATCATTCCTGGACTCCTTTCGTTCCACACTGCGGACCTTTTACTCCTAAGTCATATTCTCTCGTATATGACTCGTGTTCCTATCATCATGACTCACCGGCCTCAGTTCATTTCATTCTATTTAGTCGAGCTGCGCCCGCAGCTTCTATTTCATATTACGTGACGCGTCTTCTTCTTTCGGTACGCGACGTGTCTTTTCCTTTTATATCTCACGCGACGTGTCTTTTCCTTTTATATCTCACGCGACGCGTCTTTCCTTTTCTGCTTCACGCGACGCGTCTCTTTCCATTTATATCTTACGCGACGCGACGCGTCTCTTCTTCGACTCATACGCGACGCGACACGTCATTTCCTATTTAGACTTTAGAGCGGAGATTCTATCTCTAACCAGCCCTAAAGGGGCTTAGTATAAATAGCTAGAATCGCCGCCCATGTAACTCTAACTTTGATCTACGCAATCTTACGTGGATTTCGAAGTCTTCGCTGTCAGCGCCTGTGCTAGCGTCGTGAAACCGGTGTTTCATCAACGTCTAAATCCTGATCTCGATCTTCTGTCAATCAGAGCTCGATCAGGTAACTGCGAACAGCTGTATAGCTGAGGTCGCTACTTTGTCCTTGTGAACAGCTCGCCGGCTGAGGTCACAAGCTATCGTCGTCATCAACCTGAAGGTTGATCCGCTAGTCATCGTCCAACACTAGCCGAGTTCCTAGCCGCCTATTGTCCAGAGGCCGCGCCCAGATACAGGCCTTGTCCACGACCTGTCCATAGCCGACTCCTCCTTGTGTACCTGGAGGGAGCCCGCTCTTCGCCACTGAGAGGAATGCCACCTCGAGAGAGCCGCCACCGCGTTAAGTTGCCACAACTGTTGTACACAGCTGAGCCAATCCGGTAGATCCGCTAGCAGACCAGAGGGTCCACCTGTCTTCAGAGGAAGACCTGTCCGTATCGCCCTTGACGTTGATCTAACTTCAGTCATCCGCGTACGCGTTATTTGTTACACCGGTCGTAACATCAACCTTCTGTCAATCAGAAGTTTTGCTTAAGAACTAAGATCCTTCAGAGGAAGGAGTCTCCACTTTCATCGCTGGGTACTTCAGAGGAAGTAGCCCCTGTCCAAGCTATCATCCACAGCTCATCATTGTCCCCCTTGTCCACAAGGGACCACATACCATGCCAGAGCCTTGTCCATGACTCCCCCCATAGCTGACTCTCCTTTCTGTGCCTAAGAGGAGCCAGCTCATACTTGTACTGGGACAACTGTCCAGGAGTACCACAACTGTTGCACAGCACAGGCCGATCAGAGGATCCACCTTATTGACCAGAGGGTCCACTAGTCTGTCTACAGAGGTAGACAACAGTACACAAGGAACTTAGTTCTCGATGTACACATTCCATTGTTACACCAGTCATAACAGCTACCATGTTGGTGTCTCACCAGGATTGGAATTGAATCCACCATTCTTTGAATTCCTTTCCTCTCCTACCATCATATGTCCCGGGGTCTGCAAATATTTTTGATAATTTGGCCTCTCCAGGGCCTTGTCTTGTGGAGTTGGAAGTTCCAGCATTGGGCGCAGGTTGTGCAACAATCTGTGCTTCAAGTTGCTGAATTTTGTCCTCCAGGGACTCAGCATGTGTCTTCATTATTGCTATTGTATTTTCATTTGCTTTGAAATAAATTCAAAGTTGTGCCATGAGGTCATTCCAAGCCATTCCTCCTGTAGACATTGTGGAGGTCAAGGCTGCTCCAAGGTTGGGGGGGAGATGAGACATATTGGATTAAAAAAATGTAAGAGGAGGATAACTATTGGATAAATCTTTTTGGAAGATGAAGTGTATGTCTAGGATGTAAGGTCTTTGATGTATGATCTGCAGGCTCTTGCGGGTGCAACCTTCTAATGGTTCACTTGTAGATGTGCTGCTTCTTTCTCGGTACTTCCTCTGGTATCACTGACTCCTCTCTTTCCCTCTTTGGTGATGCCGACAGGAGCCTAGGTGCTAAACCATAGTTAATGATGGCTCTTGTAAATACAATATCACTGATAGGGGACAAGGATGCGATGTGTGGGATAGGGACTTGTCGAAGTAAGACTCCTGGCCTGTCATTGGGGTTGTAAGACAGTGCTCTGAAGGGGGTTGGAGAGTGCTCTGGGATTGCCGATTCTTGTGAGATCAGGAAAAAGTGTCGAGCATCTCTGTGGGCACCCAATCTTAGGTGGAGTGTGATTCTTTCTCTGAAAGTTGGTGGGTAGACTAAACCATCTGTTTCTGAGTTTGCAAAGGAGGCAAGTAAGGCCAGTTCTAAACTTCTTTCTAAATCCCTCAAAAATGATGTTGTAGGGGACTCTGTTAGTTGTCAGGAGGGTGATTCTTCACACGCTGGAATGTAGGGGTCAATTGCTAACCACCCTACCACCTCTGGTACCTGTTCTGCTACTATTTCCCAGGGACTTCTCTGAGGCACCAGCCTGAATGAAGAAGGGAATGAACAGAGCAACCTGTGAAAATCGATCGGCACTAATTGCCTCTACTTGAGCAAGTGTGATCCTTGAGGATAAAAACAAGGGACTGACTTGTGTCTGACTTGTAGGGGTTTTCTAAGTGTTCAAAGTGAAAGGTAGAGTATGAAAATATAGTCTAGTTCTAGTAAAACAACCCTCAAAAGCCTACAGCTCTAGGTTGCACAAGAACACTTAGACTGGGAAGTGGAAAGAAGTACTACTGAGTGGAACTCCCAAGAAAAGATAATTCCCAAGAGAACTAGACTGGGGAAATCCCTGTCATAGTCTCTGGGTTTATATAGCATTCTACTACTTGTACATGTTTATATCAGATCTACTGATGTAGAGATGGTAATTAAATACATGAGGTGAACATGCATCTAGTATGAGATGTGGAGATTAAAGGAATGAGGACACAGCATGCTGTGGCAGAATAGAAGAGAAGAAGACAGAGATGAAAAGAAGGAGCAGATATGACTGTGAGAGTCATTTATATTTATAAGAATATATTAAGGTATGAAAGAGTTCTTGACATCAAGTCTAGACTCTGAGTTAGAAAAGTGTCTCTGAGTGCAAGTGAACCAGCTGAAAGTGAACTAGCTTCAGTCTAGTGGTCACATGATCTAGTCATGTGATGTGATAAGATAAGATCAAGATAAGAAAAAGCAAAGAAAATGACTAAGTCCTTGTAAAGGTCACTTGTGGACTTGGGACTGTAACAACATTGGCAGTCCTGCAAACACAAGCTGCACAGCTCATTTCTTGGCTCAGCTGGCTGTTTGGTGCATGACCCCAAACAACCTCCTTAGATGTGGCATCTCTCCTCTCACCTTCATCTGTATTGCAAACAGACAAGTGTTACAAGTGTGATAGACACCCCCACTTTTCTTTTGCCCCTAGCATCCCCCGACTTCCATACCATTGATCACCCTGCTTGAGATATCTGGGAAGACATTCTCCTGGACATTGAAATCCCACAATCCCTATGGGATGAGGTATTCAATTCCTCACTATTCCAGGAGTAGCACTCTCACTTGACCCCTTGCATCTGTCTCATGAAGCCTTTCATTTCATTCCCTTTCATTTCAGGCTCTTTCAGACCCTTTTACCCCTAAGTCAAATTCTCTTGCATTTGACTTGTATCCATTTACCATATTTCATATTCAGTCCTAGTTCATTTCAGCTCCTTTCCATTTTGGCCTCAGTCCTACTACAACCACTGTTACAGCTCAATGCCTAACATGATAACTTTGACACAAGTTATCTTATCTTATCTTATCCGATATGATTAGATTGCATCTAATCTCTATACTGAAGATAGTTCCCTTCAGCTGGTTAGCCATTGTGCTACTCTAATCACATGATCTAGTATCACATGATCCATTTCTCTCACGTGATTTGACATCACATGACATCCACATGACAAAGTCACATGACATCCACATGACAGAGTCACATGACTTACACGATGCTAGACATCTATTACAACATCAGGAATCTAGTCCCCTTATCTAGATTTCCTCATGACTTTCATATCCATGCAGTGCACAATACTTCCTCATCACACACATGCTTGACGCATGTTATTCATTTCTGTTGCATCATGTTAGACATATGTTGATGCTTCTCTTCCATTTCAGAAGCAATGCACTTACAGCGTGTTTGATACACATGTTGTTACAAGTGTCCTAGGGAGGGATATTTTTCTCTTGCCTATGAGCTCACCAGATCTATCAGTATCCGCCCCTATACCTGATTCACTCTGGGATGACATTCTTCCCGACCTAGACATTCCCCAGGAGCTATGGGACAACTTCTTCCATTCAGCTCTATTTGACAAAGGCTAGCTCCTCTTGGACCCTATTCTCTTTCCTTCTGCTGCAGACCTTAATACAGTGACTCCAAAAACCCTTTCCATACTAACCCTGATTGTGGTGTATAAAGTGCACCACCAAACAGTGTGGGAATTCTGCTTAGCTTTGCTGGAGTTATAAATAGTACATACTCTTGGCTACAAGATTGCCCCCTAGGTCATGTGATTTGGTTCACAGGCTATGAAGATATAGTGAATTCAAAACAGTAATACCATGGAAAGGGTTTTTGAGCTTTTGAATTGCTGAGTAGGATCTCAGTCATATTGTAGTATAATTGTCATTATTTGTGTATACAAACAAAGATATACATGCAAATAGTATTTCTGAGTTTAAAAAAGTTCACACACTGCTTTATATCACAGTCAAATTCCTCTTTCTAGCTTATCAAAGCACCATTTTCTTTTTGCTTTATGGTGGTTATTCTGATGAAGCCATTGTCAAGGAAACTGATGTTCACCCTTCTGCCATATCCAAACATCACTCTAATGAGGATTCTTCCCTTTCAAATGCTATTTAGGATTGTATTTTCAAGTTTTTCTCTATTAGCATGTGTCATACTCAATATCTATTGATTTCTGGCCAGGCCAAAAATGCTATTTGAATGGTCAAAGTGGCCCCCATTTATCCTACCATCAATCTTAGTAGCAAAGCAAACCTTTTCCCAAGTCATGCAGCCCCACATCAGTAGCAAACCTCCTCTGAAGTTAAGATTTCCTTCTGCTAGTTTATTTTTAAGCCTTTCACCTACCCTTCTCCATGTCCATTGATGCCCACCTGATCCTAGGCAATTGATTTTTGTCTCTCCAGACCATATTGCCTCCTTTGAGTCCTCCATGTTCCACTTCTCTTGAGTGTAAAAAAAGCCTAAGCAATATCTAGCAGAGAGAAGGGGGCATTTCAACTTGACCACAGCTTTTATATTGGCTTTTTCCAATGAGGCAGACAGTATTAGCAAAGAGGGGCTGATTAGTGATGTTGGTAAATGTTTTGATAGCTTGAACAGCATTTTTAGCTTGGCCAGAGATCATAAGATATTAAGCATCACATATGCTAATAGAGAAAAACTTGAAAATACAATCCTAAATAGCATTTGAAAGGGAAGAATCCTCATTAGAGTGATGTTTGGATATGGCAGAAGGGTGAACATCAGTTTCCT
>QFEF01000979.1:0-10445 GCA_003316035.1 Neoboletus subvelutipes
GATGTCGTCCCAGAGGGAATCGGGTATTGGAGCGGATACCAATAGGTCTGGTGATGCCATAGGCGAGAGAAAAACGGTACCCCCTAGGACACTTGTAACAGGCCTTGCCCACAACCTGTCCATAGCCGACTACTCCTTGTGTGCCTGAAGGGAGTCCACTCATTGACTTGCATCCAGTATACCAACTGAGGTTGCCACAACCATTGCACACTGCTCACCGATCAGGAGATCCACTTGCAGACCAAGAAGGTCGCTGTTGTTACAAGTATCTTGGGAGGTACCATTTTTCTTTCGCCCATGAGCTCACCAGACTTGTTGGTATCCGCTCCGATACCCGAGTCCCTCTGGGACGACATCCTATCCGACTTGGACATTCCACCTGACATATGGGAGGAGTACTTCCACTCGGCACTCTTCAAGGACTAGCCTCTGTTCGGACCCGTTTCCTTTCTACTGTGGACCATTATAACTCCTAAGTCATATTCTCTCATATATGACTCATGTTCCTTTCCATCATTGACTCATCTTGGCCTCAGTTCATTTCACCTATTTAACTTCATCCCGATTAGTTGAGCTGCGCCCGCAGTATCGCATTTCATATTCTGTCAAGATGTGTCTTTCTTCTTTCGGTATGCGACGCGTCTTTCCTTTTATATCACATGCGATGCAACACGTCTTCATTTATCCTTTAGAACCATATGCGATGTGACACATTATTTCCTCTTATATCTTAGAGCGGAGATTCTATCTCTAGATTGGCCCTAAAGAGGCTTAGTATAAATAACCAGAATCACCGCCCATGTAACTCTAACTTTGATCTACACAATCTTACATAGAATTCAAAGCCTTCGCTGCCAGCGCCTGTGTCAGCATTGTTAATCTCTGAGACTGGTGTCTCATCGTGCCGTCAGTCTTGATCTTGATCTACTGTCAATCAGAAGATCAATCAAGCAACTGTGAACCTTCTATATGGAGGTGTCACCACTTTCATCCCTGATCAGAGGATCAGTCTGCTAGCCATTGCCCAACGCTAGCCATGCCCAGCTGCCTATTGCCCAGAGGCTGCATCCAGATACAGGCCTTGCCCACGACCTGTCCATAGCCAACTACTCCTTGTGTGCCTGGAGGGAGCCCACTCATTGCCTTGTGAACAGCACACCCACTGAGGTCACCACAACTGTTGCACACCACTCGCCGATCAGGTGATCCACTTGCAGACCAAGAAGGTCGCCCATGTCTACAGAGGTAGACTTGTCCTGTAAGCGAAGACCTCAGTCTTCTGTGTACACATTATTTGTTACACCAGTCGTAACAGCCGTGGTCTACAGAGGTAGACCCTGTCCCATAGTGAAGACCTCAGTCTTCTGCATACGCATTATTTGTTACACCGGTCATAACATCCACAGTTAAAGAAGTGAAAGCAAATTGGATCCAATAGACAGCTAGTCTTCAAAGAGAGCTGAGTGGAAGACCTTGTCCCACATCTCCTGCAGAATGTCCAGGTCTAGGAGGATGTCTTTTCAGAGAGAGTCTGGTATAGGAGCAGATACCGATAGATCCGGTGAACTCATAGGAGAAAGAAAAATGGGTCCCCTGGTTATACTTGTAACAGTGGACAAGGCCTCTATCAGATGTGGTGACTCATGGATGAGAGTCACGACCTTGGGTTGTGGACAATTGCCTGGACAAGGGATCCTCTAATCTGTGGACAAATGGAGACACCTTCCTCTGAAGGTTCTCAGTTCCTTAACTGAGCTTCTGATTGACAGAAGATTGAGGTCAAGTGTTTCAGCAAAGGCTTTGAATTCTATGTAAGATTGCATAGATCAAAGTTAGAGTTACATGGGTGGTGATTGAGCTATTTATACTAAGCCCCATTAGGGCCAGTCTAGAAATAGAGTCGCCGACTGAAATAGAAAAGTACCATAATGAAAAGATACAAGATCAAATAGACTGCAGGCACAGTCATATAGATAGCAAGATGAAATGAGCTGTGGCCGCAATTATAAAGGTACTGCAGTGGAAAGATACCAAACAAACAAGGATATGAAATGAAAAGGTAGCAATAAGTGAAAATGAATAAGGGAGCACAAGTCAAATGTGAGAGAATTTGACTTAGGAGATAATAGGTCTGAAATGAGAAAGACTGAGATGAATAGGAGCCGTGTGAGGAATACAACAAGTGAAGACCATTAGTCCTGAAAGAGTTCTGTGTGGAATACCTCATCTCAAAGGGCTTGTGGGATGTCAAGATTGGGAAGGACATTATCCCAGATGTTGTTGGAGAGGCTATCGACAACCGAGAGTTCAGGTGAACCAAGGGGAGAAAGAAAAATAGGGGTATCCATTATACTTGTAACATTACCCCCGTTGTAGCTTTGAGCCACCGGCTCAATTATCTCTATCTCCCTCATTGATGTCATGGTCAGCAATGTCCCAAGTGGAGGGATCAATATCATCCTCAGTACAATTCCACACTCAATGTCTGAGAGCATTACACTTTCCACAGCAAGCTGAGGGACATTGGTACTGCGAATGCCTGGGGGCAGTGGCCCAACAGAAGGGGCAAATGTAATGGGGGGAGTTTGGACAGATATGTCCTGGCTCTCAACATTGGAAGCAAGTGACTCCCCTGAATTGGATGTGGGGAGGGTATTGGTGGGATACTGTGTTGGCAAGTGCCAGTATGGGATGGGAACCACTATCCATGGGGAAAGGGGAACGATCTGGGGTAATGGGGTCAAGAGCAGGCATGGTCAGAGAGTTCTTGGGTATTCTGGGGAGAAGGTGATTTGGGGAACCTCCCAAGGTGGTGGATAAGTTAAGATGGGGGAGGTGTGGCATCCCAGCTGAGAAAAGGAAATTCCACTGTCTGTGGAGAGTGGGGAAATGAGGGGAGGGTGTTACAACTGGTGTAACAAATAACGCATATGCAGAAGACTGAAGTCTTTGCTATGGGACAGGGTCTACCTCTGTAGACGATGGGGACCTTCTTGGTCAGCAAGTGGATCACCTGATCAGCAAGCGGTGTGCAACAGTTGTGGCAACCTCAGTTGGGATACTGGACGCAAGGCAATGAGTGGGCTCCCTCTGTTACGACTGGTGTAACAAATTATGCATATGCAGAAGACTGAAGTCTTCACTACAGGACAAGGTCTACCTCTGTAGACAACAGGGACCTTCTTGGTCAGCAGGTGGATCCTCTGATCAGTGTGCGGTGTGCAACAGTTGTGGTGACCTCAGTTGGTATTCTGGACACAAGGCAAGAGTGGGCTCCCTCCAGGCACACAAGGAGTAGTCGGCTATGGACAAGTTGTGGGCAAGGCTTGTATCTGGGTGCAGCCTCTGGGCAATAGGTGGCGGCGACAGCGAGCATTGGGCAATGGCTCGTGAGCTGATCCTCTGATCAGGGACAAAGTGGAGACACCTTCCAGGGACAGGTTCTCAGTGCCTTGATCAAACTCTGATTGACAGGTGTTCGAGATCAAGATTAACGACGATGAAACACCGCTTTCCTCAAAGGCTTTGAATTCTATGTAAGATTGCATAGATCAAAGTTAAAGTTACATGGGCAGCAATTCTAGCTATTTATACTAAACCCCTTTAGAGCTGGCTAAAGATAGAATCTCCGCTTTAAAGTCTAAATAAGATAAATGAAGATGCATCGCATTGCATATGAAGAAAGAGAAAAGAAGACACATCGCATTGTGTGATATAAAAGGAAAGAAGACATGTCATATCACATACCATAATGAGAAGAGACGTGTCATGTCAAGGACAAATAACAAATAAGAGTGCTGCAGGCACAGCTTGACAAATAAGGCAAAATAAAATGAGGAAATAGAACTGAGGCCAAAATGAGTCAATGAAGTTAAGGAACACAAGTCAAATGTAAGAGAATTTGACTTAGGAGTAAAAAGGGGTCTGCAGTAAGTGAGATAGGGTCCGAGGTGCGATCAGGGTTGGAATAATGAGGAGTCAAGGATGCCTTCCCATACCTCCTGTGGGATGTCCAGATCTGGGAGAATGTCATTCCAGAGAGAATCTGGCATTGGGGCCGACATGGATAGGTCTGGAGAGCTCATTGGAGAAAGAAAAATAGTCCCCCCTAGCATACTTGTAACACCCTCCAGGCACACAAGGAGTAGTCGGCTATGGATAGGTTGTGGGCAAGGCCTATGTCAGGTGCAGCCTTTGGGCAATAGGTGGTGGTGATGGCAAGCATTGGGCAATGGCTTGCAAGCTGATCCTCTGATCAGGGACAAAGTGGAGATACCCCCCCAGGGAAGGTTCTCAGTGCCTTGATCAAACTCTGATTGACAGATGTTCAAGATCAAGATTGGCGATGACGATTAACAATGCTGAAACACCCATTACCAGTGAAGGCTTCAAATTCTACATAAGATTGCATAGATCAAAGTTAGAGTTACATGGGCAGCAATCTGTGCTATATATACTAAGCCCCTTTAGGGCAGGTCAAGAATAGAATCGCCACTCTAAAGTATAAAAGGAAAAGATGCGTCACATCGCATAAGATACAAAAGGAAGAGACGTGTTGCATACTGAAATAGGAAAGAAACACATCGCGTCGAATAAGAAATAGAGTGCTGCAGGTGCAGCTTGACTAGACTGGATGAAAATGAAATAAGGAAAAATGAGCTGAGGCCGAAATGAGTCAGGGTGAAATGGATACGAGTCATATACAAGAGAATATGACTTAGGAGATATTAAGGGTCCACAGCGAAAGAAAGAGAATAGGGTCCGAGAGGAACTAGCCTTCAAATAGAGCTGAATGGAAGAAGTCATCCCACAGCTCCTGAGGAATGTCTAGGTTGGGAAGAATGTCATCCCAGAGTGAATTGGGTATAGGGGCGGATACTGATAGGTCTGGCGAGCTCATGAAAGAGAGAAAAATATCCCCCCTAGGACACTTGTAACAGAGGGTTCTGGTGATATGGGGGTGGTCAGGGTGGTTGCCACAACGGTGTCTCCATCTTCTCATTCCTCAGACAAGTTGGAGTCAGATCCATCAGACTTGTATTCCTCAACTGTTTCCTGGGTGGGGATGATGGAACTCCATCCAAGACATCCATTCCTTCTGGAGAAGTCCATAGGATGGAGGTTGGGAGAGAAATACTCCTCTCATTTATTGATGGATAAAAGAAGGAGAACGGGATAGAGGGCATCTGAGAGGATTGGGCTGGGGAGTAGGGCAAGGATGCTGTCAAAGCCCTCCTCTTCAAGGAGGTCCAAGGTGAGGTTACGTGCTTCCGTGATGGTTTGTTGGAAGGCATTGATGGCAATGTCATTCTGGGCGATATATCTGGGGGAGTTGGCGAAGACATGGAGACCTGCTGTACACCAGGTGGCCCTAGTGAAAAGGGACTGAATGGTACTATAGACTTAGTAGAGCCTAACAAGGAGGATGAGAGTGGTATTTTTGGAGAAGAGGGGGGTTCTTTCAAAGATGTCAGTAGCATCTTGGTTTTGGAGAGTAGTGACATAAAGGGTGTGGTGGGCAATGGTAGGTAGGCGGTTAATGTGAGTGCAAAGAGGAGCGGTACCATTGGTGAAGTTATATGACATGGGAGTTGGGAGGAAAGAGATTTCAGAGGGATTTCCATCTTTTATACTCTTTCAAGAGTTCCCGAGCATTTCCAAAGTTTCTTTCAGGTTTCCAAGTATCTTCAGCATCAGAGTACCCTTTCCAGTGTATGAGGTATTGCCTCTGATTATTGGTTCTGCGATAATTGGTTATTTGTTCCATTTCATATTCCTCTTCTCCACTTTGTTGTGACCTCCGAAGAAATCACTAGCCGGACGACAATCTCACAGCATACACCAACTACTGGCAAAGGTAAAAGAGAAGCAGAGTGATATCTGTTACAAGTGTCCTAGGGGGTACTATTTTCCTCTCGCCTATGGCATCACCAGACCTATCGGTATCCGCTCCGATACCCGATTCCCTCTGGGACAACATCCTCCCAGACCTGGATATCCCACAGGAGGTATGGGAAGGCATCCTGGACTCCTCGCTCTTCCAACCCTAATCTCGCCTTGGACTCCTTTCCTTTCACTGCGGACCTTTTTACTCCTAAGTCATATTCTCTCGTATATGACTCGTGTTCCCACCATCATGACTCACCGGCCTCAGTTCATTTTACCTCTATTAGTTCAGCTGCGCCCGCAGCTTCTTATTTCATATTACGCGACGCGTCTTCTTCATTTGGTACGCGATGCGTCTTTTCCTTTTACATCTCACGCGACATGTCTTTCCTTTTATACTTCATGTGACACGTCTCTTCCTTTTATATCTCATGCGACGTGATGCATCTTTCCTTCTGACTCATACATGACGCAACACGTCATTTCCTATTTAGACGTTAAAGCGGAGATTCTATCTTTAGCCGGCCCTAAAGGGGTTTAGTATAAATAGCTAGAATTGCCGCCCATGTAACTCTAACTTTGATCTACGCAATCTTACGTGGATTTCAAAGTCTTCGCTGTCAGCGCCTGTGCCAGCGTCGTGAAACCGGTGTTTCATCAACGTCTAAATCCTGATCTCGATCTTCTGTCAATCAGAGCTCGATCAGGTAACTGCGAACAGCTAGCTAGCTGAGGTCGCCACTTTGTCACTGATCAGAGGATTAGCCCACTAGTCATCGTCCAACACTAGCCGAGTCCCAGCCGCCTATTGCCCAGAGGCTGCGCCCAGATACAGGCCTTGTCCACGACCTGTCCATAGCCGACTACTCCTTGTGTGCCTGGAGGGAGCCCGCTCATCGCCGCTAACAGGAACGCCACCTGAGGTAGCTGCCACCGCGTTAAGTCGCCACAACCATTGCACACTGCTTGCCGATCAGGTGAGCCGCTTGCCGACCCAGAAGGTCCCATTGTCTTCAGAGGAAGACCTGTCTGTAGTGCTCTTGACTTCAGTCATCCGCATACATGTTATTTGTTACACCGGTCGTAACAATATCCTTAATCACAGCAGATAAGAACCACAACAATGACAAGTGGATTAGACTGAGGTAACAGGCTAATACATGGCCACCTTTATGCTACTGAGAGATGTGCACAGACCAAGCAGTATGTGAGAGGAAATACTAAGTATAGGTATAGTATGGTGAGAGAGTTCTCATCGGTAATTAAATAAGAAGAGAAGTAAGCAGAGATTAATAACATGTGTTTTTATGATGTCATGGGTCTAGACTGCTTAGTCATAGTTTCCCATGATCACATGCAATGAGGTGTATGATAAAGATTGAAAATGAATGTGAAGTGTAACGATTGAAAAGTGTGAAAATATTACTACTCATAACACTACCCCCTCTTTAGGACTCATATTCCAGACAAGTTTGAGTAAAGTCTGTTTTGGTAAAGTTTTCATATTGTGTGAATAAAGAATCGAAATCAGAAATTGGAAGTCTGCAGAGTTTTTGTGGTGCAAAAGGGTTCTTTTTATGGAAATCAGCAACTGTGAGTGGTGCGATGTTAACAATGTCTGCTGATTCCCATATTCAATCTGTTTCATCAAACCCTTTCCAATGGACTAAATATTGAAGTTTGTGGTTCTTCATACGTGAACCTGCAATGAAGTCAATTTCAAATTGTTCTTCACCTTCTTCATCTATCTCAATTGCATCAGGCCTAATGACCGGTTGACCTGGTAAGGTTTCCCTATAAGGTTTAATACAAGAGATATTGATGGTGGGATGAATGCGAATTGTTTTTGGCAAGACCAATTTGATGGTGTTAGATAAGATCCTTTTAATTTTGTAAGGTCCTATCCATTTTTGTGTGAGCTTCTTCACTGTATATTGTTACGGCTCGATCCGTGCACATGATAACTTTAATCAAGTTAGCTTATCTTATCTTATCTTATCAGATATGATTAGATTCCATCTAATCTCTATACTGAAGATAGTTCCCTTCAGCTGGTTAGGCCTTGAGTGCCACAAATCACGTGACCTAGTGTCACATGACTTCCTCATCACGTGATCAGAGATCACATGACTCACAGATGCTAGTCATCTATTACGACATCAGGAATCTATGATTTAATTCTAGATCTCCTCATGATATCCTCACAACTTTAATGTCCGTGCTGTGCACATATTCTTATTTGTCACACACATGCTTGATGCATGTTATTAATCTCCGTTCCTCATGTTTGACACATGTTGACACTTCCCTTCCATTTCAGAAGCAGTGCTTCTTACACACTCCTTCAGCATGTTTGATACACGCTTTATCCTCATGCTTGATGCATGTTTCCCTCATGTATTTAATCACCATCTCTACATCGGTAGATCCATAGTACACATGTACATACATAGAGATGATATATAAGACCAGGAGTCTAGCACTGGTAACCCCAGTCTAGTTCTCTTGGAGTTTTCCCCTTCAACAAGAGATCCACTCAGGAAGTCTCTGTACTTCAAAATCCTTTAGCTTTCCTTGAGTCTTGGACCTTGTCACTCCTCGCTCACCTCCTGTTATTCTACAGTCAGACTTTAGCTCGGCGTTCCCAAGACTTTAGTAGTTGTTGTTGGGTCGTTTCATATATGGTAACTTCAATTTGTCCATAGATAGCCAAACCTGTTGGCCAATAGAATACTCCGGAGCATTGGATTGTTTTGAATCCGAATATTTCTTCATTCATTCTCTAGCTTCTTCAAGAGCTACTTCCACTTCTTTGTGAGACTTTGCAACCTCTTTTCCAAATTCTGCTCCTGCCCCTGTCATTTTTCCTTCGAAGCCCATATGTGGTAGATAATTATGTGTGATGCTGAATGGAATGGAACTGGTGGCTGTGGTGAGGAAATTGTTATGGAAGAATTGTGCCATCTTGATCCAATCTGCCCATTTTCCTTGCTTCTTGGTGATATAAGCACAGAGATACTGCTCTAATTCCCAATTAATACACTTGGTTTGACCATCAGTTTGTGAATGGTAAGCAGTGGAGATTTTTTAATGGATCGAGAGAAGTTTACATAACTCTACAGTAAAGTCCAATACAAATTGAGGTCCTCTATCCGAAACTATCATGGAGGGTAGTGTTACAACCGGTGTAACAAATAACGCATACGCAGAAGACTGAAGTCTTTGCTACAGGACAGATCTTCCTCTGAAGACAACAGTGACCTTCTTGGTCTGCAAGCAGATCACCTGATAGGCAAGCGGTGTGCAATGGTTGTGGCGACCTCAGTTGGTGTACTGGACACAAGGCAAAAGCAGGCTCCCTCCAGGCACACAAGGAGTAGTCAGCTATGGACAGGTCATGGACAAGGCCTATATCTGGGTGCGGCCTCTGGGCAATAGGCAGCAGCAACAGCAAGTGTTGGGCAATGGCTCACGAGCTGATCCTCTGATCAGGGATGAAGTGGAGACAGCTCCCTATAGAAGGTTCTCAGTGCCTTGATCGAACTCTGATTGACAGATGTTTGAGATCAAGATTGACGATGAGATGAAACACCAGTTTCACTGATTGACAATGCTGGCACAGGTGCTGACAGCGAAGGCTTCGAATTCTATGTAAGATTGCATAGATCAAAGTTAAGGTTACATGGGCAGCAATTCTAGCTATTTATACTAAGCCCAATTAGGGCCGGTTTAGAGATAGAATCTCCACTCTAAAGTATAAAAGGAAAGATGCATCACATCGCATATGATACGAAAGGTTAAATGAAGATGCGTCACGTTGCATAAGATGTAAAAGGAAAGACATGTCACATATCAAAAGAAGAAAGACGTGTCTTGGTTAAATATGAAATGTGATACTGCAGGCGCAGCTCAACTAATCTGGACAATATGAAATGAATGAACTGAGGCCAGAGTGAGTCATGATGGAAGGAACATGAGTCATATACGAGAGAATATGACTTAGGAGTGTAGAAGGTCCACAGTAAGAAAGGAAGAGGGTCTGAGGTGCAATTAGGGTTGGAAGAGCGAGGAGTCCAGGATGTCTTCTCATACCTCCTGTGGGATGTCCAGGTCTGGGAGGATGTCGTCCCAGAGGGAATCGGATACCAGGGCTGATACTGATAGGTCTGGAGAACTCATGGGAGAAAGAAAAATAGTCCTCCCTAGGACACTTGTAACACCTTCCTGAAGTCAGACCCCATTGGCCGAACATTCCCTGCTGCTACCATCGGAACCAGAACCCATCCAAGTAGACCAAGCAGAGCCAGCTGCTAGATACTACTTCCACACCCTTGGAAGGAATGTTCTGGTTAGTGAGCCCAACCCCTATCGCCAAGAACCTGACCCAGAAGACCCTGACCCAGGAAGTGACAATTCTGATGATGAAGATCAGATCAGGATGGGTGAGATCAAAGCCACTCTCCCCGAAAAATTCTCGGGAGAACCAGATGATGCCCACAGATGGTACCTTGCCATGCAAGGATATTTCTCTCTCCATGCAGAAAAGTATAACGACCGTG
>QFEF01000982.1:6473-20275 GCA_003316035.1 Neoboletus subvelutipes
AGACTCAGGGGTTATAGTGATCTTTGAGGTACAAAGACCTCTACTGAGTGGAACTCTTGTTTGTAAGGGAATATCCAAGAGAACTAGACTGGGGATAACCTGGTCAAGTCTCTGGGTTTATATATCATCTCTATGTATGTACATGTGTATTATGGATCTACCGATGTAGAGACGGTGATTAAATACATGAGGAAAACATGCATCAAGCATGAGGATAAAGCATGTATCAAACATGCTGAAGGAGTGTGTTAGAAGCATTGCTTCTAAAATGGAAAAGAAGGTTAAACATGTGTCAAACATGTGTGTGACAAATAAGAATATGTGCACAGCACAGAGATGAAGAGAGAACAACATGAGGACAGGAGTGTGTCTAACATGAGTACAACATGTGTTGTAATGTCTTGCATCATGGCATATAAGATTGATGATCAAGGTGTCATCACATCTAGGGTTTAGAGTCAGGTGATACTAGTCATGAGACTAAGGGATGTATCATGTGATGTCAAATCACGTGATGGGAAAGTCATGTGACACTAGGTCATGTGATGAGTGGCGCTCATGGCCAAGCCAGCTGAAGGGAACTATCTTCAGTATAGAGATTAGATGCAATCTAATCATATCTGATAAGATAAGATAAGATAACTTGATCAAAGTTATCGTGTGTAGGCATCAAGCCGTAACAGTTATGGGGAAGGCTGATCCTAACAAATATTGATGCCACTCCTCTAACACATGGATCACCATGAGGAGTTCTTGGTTGAAGATGTCATAATTTCGTTCTACAGGGGTGAAAGTTTGCGAAAGGTAGCCACAGGGTTTCAAATTCCCATTGTGGTCCAGTTGCATCAGGACACTGCCAGATGCCATTAAGGACGCATCAGTCATTATAGTGAAGGGTCAATCTGGATCTGGGAATGCAAGGACAGGTCGTTGGATGAAGGCATCACAGAGGAGTTGGAATCTAGTTTGATGTCTATTGGTCCATTCCCAAGTTTGATTCTTCTTCATCAGATCTAATAATGGTCGTGCTAGATCCAAGAAGGACAGGATGAACTTCCGATAGAAGTTACAAAAGCCAAGGAAAGATCAAACATCCTTTACATTAACCAGGGGGGTCCATTCCTTGATAGCCTTCAGCTTTACTGGGTCCATTTGGACGCTGTCCTTGATAATGATCATTCCGAGGTATTCAACAGATGGGGCAGCGAAGGTATATTTCTCCAATTTGAGATACATTTCATGTTTGCAGAAGCATTGGAGGACCTTCTTCATTCATTCTTTGTGGGTGATTGGGTCAGAAGAATGGATTAGTAAATCATCCATATAGATGATCAACCATCCTTCCACGATATAATCGCTGAAGAGATCATCCATGAACGCTTGGAAAGTTGCTGGAGAGTTACACATGCCAAAGAACATGACTGCTGACTCAAACAGCCCAAAAGGGATGAGGAAGGCAGCTTTCCACTGGTCTTCTGGCTTTATGAGGACATTGTTGTACCCCCATCATACATCGAATTTAGTGAAGATGGATGACCCTTTCAATCTATCAATGAGGTCTGAGATTAAGGGGAGAGGGTAGGCATTCTTGATAGTATGAATATTGAGGTATCAGTAGTCTTGGCAAGGTCTTAACTTCCCATCCTTTTTTTGTATGAAGAAAAAGGGGAACACTTGAGGGAGGTGGTTAAGACATGTGCATGGGGGGGCAGTACCATTGAGAAAGTTGTAAAACATGGGGGTGAAGAAAAAGGATGTTTCAAAGTCTGTTCTTTCTCTATACTCTGTTAGATGTTTCTTGTTATTGTTCATGTTTCTTTCTAGTTCCCAGGTTTCTTCTACATCTGAGTATCCTTTCCAATATACTAAGTATTGCTTGCCTCTGATCTGCAGTTCCTTGGTGATTGACTATCTGTTCCATTTTATATTCTTCCTCTCCTTTGATAAGTTCTGGAGGGGGTTGTTTGAAATTTAGTCTGTGTTCCAGTGTTTCCTAATAAGAGGATAGAAGAGAGGTGTGGAAGATGTCATGGATTTCCATTGTTTGGGAAGGGAGAGATGGAAGGCAATGGAGGATACTACTTGTGTAATTTCAAATGGCCCAGTTCTTTTTGGAGCAAGCTTCCAGGATGAAGTCTGGAGCTTTAGGTTCTTGGCTTCCAGCCATATCTTATCTCTGACCATCCAAGGTTTAAAGCAGGAATTCTTTCTTTCTTTCATACATATTTGAGTGAATTTATGCATGGCTTTAGCTTCTCTATGGGCATCCTCAGAGTGGGAGAGTCATTGTTCCAGCATGGATAGAAAGGTAGTTCCTAAGAGGGAATAGAATCAGGATTCATACTCCATGATCAGAGAGAAGGGAGACATTCCAGTAGTAGAGTGTACAGCAGCATTATGAGTGAATTCTGCCATGG
Source organism: Neoboletus subvelutipes (assembly GCA_003316035.1). Classification (NCBI taxonomy): domain Eukaryota; kingdom Fungi; phylum Basidiomycota; class Agaricomycetes; order Boletales; family Boletaceae; genus Neoboletus; species Neoboletus subvelutipes. Next base: position 8,891 of record QFEF01000982.1, read on the forward strand.
TGAGATAGTCCAGCCACATGGAGGGTTGTCCTTTACAAAATATCCTAAGATATGTATATTTCCAGCTCTTGGTTATATTGCTTTGTTTCAGTAGAGAGACACATTGTATCAAAGAAGGTGGGCTAGTTCTTATGCAAAGGCAGAGGCAAATTGCAGTCCACAATCAGAGATATATTTGTCATGTAGACTGGATCATTTGAAGACATGTTCAAAAAATGAGTAATCCCAGCCAAATCAATAGTTTTTGTGCATGGCATAAGAATTACCCCCTTACTAAGCCCATAGTCAACCATGACCATAACAGAGTCAAGGCCACAGACCATGGGGAGGTCAATGATCAGGTCAACAGAAAGGTGTTGGAGGGGACAGGTGATGTGTACAGCAAGAGAGGTCAACCTAGGGTGGCCATGCATGTTGGAAAAAGTACTATGTATGGGCTCAGATACAGGACAATGAGGCTAATTAGCCTGCCATCCCAAGAGTGTTATGCCAATCCAGTTAGCTACTGGGATCAAGGTAATGACACAGCAGAAACCTTGCACAGTGATTAAAACAAGAAAAACCTCTACAAATGGTATACACCACTGCAGCAACAATCTATGCTATCGATGAAAACAAAAGAAATGCCGACCATTCTCACCACCGGTCCCTTCCATTACTATTACCATAGTTATCATGTCCCCCACTTCCATACCGGGAACCTCCGCCGCCGCCGCCACCTCGGCCACGGCCACCTCCATAACGACCTATATGAATAAATTCAATAAAGAATTGGTTCAACGCGACAGCACGCACTTCGACCTCCCCCTCCACTGTACATTGCCATTTCCTCCAACTGAGGGGGTACATGGGCCTTCGCTTCTCGCAAGATGCTAATAAGTTCCCGAGCGGACTTGGAATTGTCTGTGGTGAAATATGTGTACGACGTGCCCTTCATACCCGCACGCTAGGAATGTGTTAGTTAGGTACAACAAATACAAAACATAGCCTACCCCCGTGCGACCAATACGGTGGATATAATCTTCACAATTGTTGGGAAAATCATAGTTCTGAAAAAACATGTCAGCGACACAATGAGGCAATGAACGAGGAACTTACGATGACATAGCCAACATCCTTCACATCTTGTTACCGACCAGAGGATCAAGTCATTGGTGGGGAGCGGCGACGAAGGCGATGAAAAACCAATTGAATGGACATGGAGCACATACAACATCAATAAATAAACAATGCAAAAGATTACAAGCGCTTCTGTGGACAGGACACAGCAGCAAACGGCACCGTAAGCCGACTCCACAGGGATAGAAACATCGTGACCAGGAAAACAGGGACTGGAGCTGCTGTCAACAGAGCGAACAATAGACGATTGGGAGACCTCTAGAAGACAGCTTGAGAGCCAGGTTCCCGTTTCAAGGCCTATGTCCTGTGGGTAGTAATCGCGAGCAGCAAGTGGGAAAGGTGGAAACCCTGTTAGCAATTTACCCATGCCCTCGATAAGAGAAGCATTCGAAATTACTGCCAAACCTTGCAGGTTGCTCGCGTTCACACGCGCGTAGTCCCAGTCGGAGCGCTTGGGGAAAAGAAAGGAAACATACCTAGACCACGCGAGGCAACATCCGTGGCGATCAAAATTGGAGAACGACCTGCTTTGAATTCCCCAAGAACCCAATCACGCTCACGCCTGAAAGAAAGTCAGCTCGACCTTGATTCAGTTAGCAAACACGACTCACTGTTCTTTGTCTCCATGTATCGCCAAAGCGGGCCAACCATCTTGCCTCAAATATTTCGTGATCTCGTCAGCAACCCTTTTGGTGCCTACAAAGATCAGGACCTTAGCGTTTTCAGAGCTAATTTGATCCAGGTGCTTGATTAGTTTCGCCCGCTTCTCGAAATCGCTGCAGACCTCGACGATTTGCTGGATGTTGTGGTTCGCAGTCAACTCCATGGAACCGATGTTGACTTGGATCATATCCTTCAAGAAGTCCTGCATAAATAATTCCGTCAGTAATGCACGGCATCCGTTCATGAATGGGCGTATACATTTGCCAACTTTTGCACGTCTTTCGGCCACGTCGCACTGAACATCAAGGTTTGACGATCTGGACGGATTTGAGAAACAATCTTCCTGATCTGAGGCTCGAAGCCCATATCAAGCATGCGATCGGCTTCATCCATCACCAGGTATGTGACGCGCCGAAGATTCGTCTTCTGTGTCTCAAGCATGTCGATAAGACGACCAGGAGTCGCGATTACGACCTCTACTCCACGTTGCAAATCACGAATCTGAGGTCCCTTAGGAGCACCTCCATAGATGGCAGTATTGCGGATACGCGAACTCGCCCTATAACAGTTTTCATATATGAACCAAATACAACTATTATTGCATCACTTACCCAAACTTTGTACATTCTTGTTGGATTTGCACTGCAAGTTCACGAGTGGGAGCCAATACAAGGGCGATGGGCCCATCGCCAGGAGCTAACAAAGGTTGACTACATGGATCAGTAACAGTTAACAACCAGAGAACGTTTACTTACGCGTTGATGTGGAGCATGGCTGGAAGAGCAAAAGAGATCGTCTTTCCACTTCCAGTCTGTGCAATTGCAACGACATCTCTACCGCTTAATGCCATTGGCCATGCCTGGCACTGGATTGGTGTTGGTGTGGTGAAGCCTTGAGCACGAATGGATGACATGATATACTCTGGGAAAGCAGCTTCGTCGAAAGTCCGTACTGGTCTTGGAACACCGCGCCCTTGAACCTTTGAAACGATTAACGAAACACTTCATCAATACCTTAACGTGCACTCTTACCTTGATGTCCTTGCTTCGCCTAAACTCTTCCACTTCTCGCTCGGTGAGAGCTGAAATCCGTTTGTCTTCCACGTAGAAATTCTTCTCGAAGCGTTCCAGCTTCTGCGAGGACCATTCGATAGTGCGCAAACCACTTCCTAAATTACCCATTCGATCGTCGTATCCCCCCCAATTCCCACTACCATGGCTCCCGTATCCTCCACCATACCCACCTCCATAGCCGCCGCCATGACCGCCACCGAAACCGTTACTGTGACTCTGGATCCCAAAATGAGTGAAATACTGACCGAAAGAAATTTTGCGGCGCACCATTGTTCAAGTAATTCTAGAAGGATAACGAAGCTGACCAGACGAAGAAATAAGACTGAGAGTCGTGGTGCAAGTTTGCTCTGACAGAGCCACTTGAAGAAAAGTGGACAGATATATACAAACAAATTACATAATCAAAATTATTATGTAATTCAGTAGGCAGTGCAGGGTATATTGTCATATATGGTGGGTATCATAATTGCGAATTGTACATGAGACAGTTACATGTATACTACCTTTCCAGACGCATTAAGATGACGTAGAACATGCAAGGACTAAGTGATATACACACTGAGTGGGAACACGACCTCACATAACTGTGCATGGTTTGCGAAACCTGGTCGGTCTTCTGGAGGAAGGATCGTCAGGATACCGTGCGAGCATTTGCTTCACAATGTCCTGAAACACATCGGAAATGTACCAGTTACGCTTGGCGGACGTCTCGTAGAAGGGAATATGCCAGCGCGCCACCAAGGACTGGATCGTGTTGCGAGAAACTTCTCGTTCAGCAACTAAATCTAATTTGGTGCCGACAACGACGATAGGAACGGTCTACATATCATCAAGTTCAGTATCTCGATTACGGTGCCAGGGTGTAGAATTAATTACAGCGTCACCACCCTTCACACGATAGATCTGCTGGCGGAGGTTATCCACCTCACGCAGGCTTGCTTCTTGAGTAAGACTTAGGGACAGATAAGTGATAAGATAAAACAGAAAATAAAGATGATACCTGAAAACCAAAACAAAGCCCTGGCCGGACTAACGAGTCATGAAATATCGGCATGAGTAATGTGCCTACTTCAACGAAGAGATTCTCTACCTTGATGTAGAGTTCTTTAAGTGCGGTAAATTGTTCGGCCCCTGCGGTATCCAGCACTTCAAGCTAGGGAATAAATATAAGAACAAGATTCTCATGGGAGGTCGGATCTGGCTAGGGTAGAACACACACGAGCTCACCGAAGCCTTGACACCGTCGACGTCGACTATACGTCTGTAAGCTTCTGTACTAGTTGTTAGTAGAAACATAAGATTGGCAGACCATCGCAAGACCCGCCTTCTATTGTCGGGTCATAGTTTTCGAGAAAGACATCTTGCACGAATCGCACTGTTAAAGCAGACTTCCCCACTCCACCAGCTAGGTTTAAGAGATTATAGCTTGCTACCGACCTACAAAGCAACTGATGTACTCACCACCAAGGACAACAACGTTATAATGTCTCATATCGCTCGACATTCATTCGGATGGACGAGTGTTAGATGGGGAATGTTAGTGGGGAAGGGGGGTGAGGTGTGGGAAGTATGCAAGCACAAGCAGTATCATGCGCGAATGTGGGCTTATCTAGAGTCCCCACTAGGCGCAGCTTAGCGTTTATGGTACTTGACAAGCTGGCAACGACCAGACTGACCTAACTCCCAGACGAAGTATCGATTGATAGAGATTCGTTGATCGCTTAGTAGATTGGCGTAAAAAGCTAAAGAACCGTGAATTGGAGGATTCCAAGGCAAAAAATCGGGTTATAGAGGGCACTTGCAACTAGTCCTACTAATCGATCGAAGGTGAGCGCTTGGGCGCTCACTGGGTACTCTGTAAGAAATTTCGCACGATAGTGTGCTTGGAATTCAACGGGTGTCCGGGAAAAAAATATTCATGCCTCGAATTTTTTTATGTCGGCATGTTTTGACTCGTGATTATTATGTAATAAGCCAACACAAGTCAAACTCGTTCGCGGGCCTCTTGAATGGTTCGGTACCTTCAACTTCAAGTTTCTCTATGCCTCGCCCACGCGTCTTCTTTGACTTTTCCATTGGTTCTGATCCTGCGGGAAGGTGTGATGCCTCTATTGCTAGCATGTCAGATATGCTTACATTATTCTAGAGTCATCTTCGAACTATTCAACGATACAGCCCCCAAAGCTGCAGAAAAGTAAGCTACTCTCAAATGCAAGTTAACCTTCCAGAAATGTATTAGAACTAAGGAGATCTCTGCAGCTTCCGAGCACTATGCACAGGGGAAAGGGGGTTATCAGTCGTCTCAGAACGCCCACTGTATTATAAGAATAGTATTATCCACCGAGCTATCGATAATTTCATGATTCAAGGAGGAGGTCTGTCTTTAGCCGGAGTCGTGTTGGTCGCTACTTATCGTTGCCACAGACTTCACGAAGCACAACGGCACCGGAGGGGAATCTATCTATGGCGGCCACTTTCTCGACGAAGATCTTGCTAGGCACCTCGACTCAGAAGGGTGTGTCTTGAGCACCATTTGTCAATGACTCTTTGGCCTAATATCTGAATCATCATAGACTTCTCTGCATGGCTAATCGGGGACCTGATACCAACGGATCACAATTTTTCATTACCCTACGAGAGTGTCCCCACTTGAATGGTAAGTATTTAAATCTCAGTTAGTCCTCGTGTAACTAAAGAATGCTAGGTAAACACGTCGTCTTTGGAAAGGTGATCAGGGGTTATGAAGACGTGGTAAAAAGGCTAGCGCAAGTACCCGTAGATGCGAAGGATCGACCGCAAACACCGATTGTAATCTCAAATTGTGGTGAACTTGAACTGAGAAAGCCAAAGCCACTGGAGCAAACAAAACGTATGTCTGCCAATTCTTTCGACCAACCACATCATGTCCCATTTGGTTCTACGCAGGAGAAAGTGCCAAAAGTCGCAAGCGCCACGATAGTCGTTCCCGATCACGTAGTGTAGACTGCGAGCGTCGCCACAAGAAGTCGAAAATGCAGATTTCCAAACTAGAACCCCAACCTGAGGAGTCTCGAAGGTTGGATGGCAATATCATCCCGCAAGAGACAGAGGAAGAATATGATGCCCGTCTGGAACGTGAAGAACAAGAGCGAATGGCAACAGCTAAACGCAAAGAGTTGGAGCGCATCCAACGAATACATGAGAACACAAATTCAACCCAAGGTGTCCGTTTCAAAGGTATACCCATTGGATGTTTTTTCGGTATGCAACACTCAATATCTTCCCATTGCTTTGTTGTAGGCCGTGGACGCATGAAATTTGTTGACCCAGAGCTACACCACCGGCAGTAGTCAACGACGTTTATAATGATGTACTGCCCCGTGCCACTGGAACATACAATATCCTGCAATCAGAACTCATTTACTCACACTTATCCATGTTAAGAATCATAATGTTCACGATACGATAGAGACATAAAAGTGTCTAGACAGCCATCTCGACCACCTGATCAGCAACATTGTCTACCGCGGAGGTTGTGTCCTCCATAGCCTTCTGATCATCCGTCCTTCCAACAGTGGTTGCTTTTGCGCCGGCTGCGTTTGCGAAACTGAATGACGGCCTGACAGTGGAAGCAGCAAGGGCAGCGGAGGATCCGGAGGTAGGAGTAGTGGAAGGGTTAGTCGATGAGACTTTAGTCGGATGTGTGGGTCCTCGTTCAGTGGCCTGCCGAGAGTTTGTGCGTGACATCGAATGCTGGGGAGCTCGATCCTTGGTGAAATCCAAGCGAGTGGTAATTTCACGATCCTTCACAGATATATCGACTGGTCTGCAGCGTGTTAAAAATGTCCCTGAATTCGTGGGAATGGACTTACTTTGCAGCACCAAACGGATTCGGTCTTGGAACATTGGAGGGTAACTTTGGGGAGGATAGGGGGGATGGGCTCGTGGAACCTGTAGAAGAGCGAGGGAGAAGTTCAAGCTTTTTACGGTTGATCTGAGGAGTTGGAGGAGTGGAGTTGCTTGCTGTGCGCGAGTGAATCAGCTGCAAGAAATCATTGACGCGGATACTCACGGGAAGTGCCTGGGGCTCTCCGCGCGCGCCAGTCCCCTTCATCAGGGGTATCCCGTACATGAACGGACTCAGGTTTACTCTTTATGCTACCCAACTTGCCATGCACGGACTCTTCAGGCGCTGTTGGTTTAAATCTACTCCCCATGGTCCAGTGTTCCTCTTTATCCGCAGCGCCAGTCTGGCCCTCTGTAATGGAGAAACCTGAGCCCCTCCGACGAGCCGACGGTGCCTCCGGCTCAGCCACTTTTGATAGCGGCCGTGATGACCTCCAATCACTGGCTTCGTCAGAAACATTTGGTGGCGGTGGTGGTCGGCGTTCCCCCGGCTGTCCATCAAAGCGACGTTGTGAAGACTCGCGAGAATCCCCGAAAGATGGAAGAGGGGCTTCCCTACGCCAATTGTTAGAAAATTTGGAATCATCCTCCGAGGCAGCACTGCTAAATCCAGGCTTTTCTTTTGCTAGCGCGGGATTGAATATACCTTCGAATGAAAGTCTAGTAAAAACTCACGGGGTTCAGCAACGCTCACTCGAATAGTGCGACCTGATAGTTGCTGACAAGAGTGTCAACAAATGTATTTCTTGAGAAGAACTGGGATAACTAACAGAACCTGTCCTTGACAATGCATCTTTTAAGGCATCCAGTTCGGCAAATTCGATATAACCAAAACCCTTTGGTTTGTCCTCACGGTCTTTGATTATTTTGATGGACTTGGCCTATGTGTACGTTGGACACAGCAAAACTTGATGAAGTAAATCACGAACCTGATGAGGATTAAAGAAACTAGCCAATTCATCTTCGGTGATATCGAAGGCGAGATTTCCGATAAACGCAGTAAAAGGCGGATGGGATGGTAATGGGACCTCTTCTCTCACGGAAGGGAACGGACGATCGGCTGGGCAAAGGTGTGAATCGACAGGACACCAACAGATTCAAGACCAAACATACGTCGAGAGGACCCAAAGTCATCACGCCTGTTGAAGCGATCACCGGGGCGTGACAGCCTGTCGTCGTCCGTCTTAATCGAAGCTGGAAGAAAGTAACAAGACAGTGTGCACAATGGTACATAAAGTCCTTACGGGCTGTAGGAAGGGCGTCCATTTCATCAGCCCATGAGCCAAGAGCTACTTGCGAGATCAGCGAGGGAGCGGGGTAGTGTACAAAAATTTATGCGCACTGCTATCGCCAAGAAACTCGTTGAGAGACATCTTGGATGCCTTGGATTTTTTGGGCGCTATTCGGGGTAAGTTGCATAGTTATGCAAAAGTCAAGAAGCTTACCCATGGTTGCAAGCTAAGGACTTTTTGTGATACTTTGCAGTGTATCTGGTACGTTGCTGCCCGCTGAATAGCAGGGAAAGCTGCCGAGGGAAATTACTTTGCTGTAGATATCAATTATTCCCACGCATAACTTTGTCATCGACCACAGTTATAGTTATCTTGCTAGCCTGAGATTGGCAGCATGATCCTCCTCGAGGTACGGCAGGATTTCACCGATCCGTTCAGCACGAGCTAACATGACGGTAGTCTCATAACGTTATCATACAAGCAACCCTAGCAGACAAGGCTGCTAAGTGGGTCCATAATCCATACGCTACCATGGCCATCGTGCTCATTGATGACTCACAAGACCTTCATCTCTCGATGTCCTGTTCGTAGATTTTGACGGAGTTAGATTCCACTTGTCAACGCCAGACAAGAAGACGGTGATTCAACTTTCGATGAACATTCGCTGTTGGGACGAGCTTGTGGCGTACGGTGCACTAGACGTCCTCAGACGCGAATACGGTGCCCTGATCAAGGCCCAAACCGAACCGGAATACCATATCAGTCTCGATATTGACCTTGAGCAACTCCCGGGTGATGAAGGTGTGTGTTTAGTATCAGCTGTGGATCTCATTAATAGGCCGCAGTGAGCCGGGATAGATTCATTAAATCCATCGCCCTCTTGAAGCGGAATGCCCTTGCAGCCCCATTCGAATCGGCTTTTCGTCAACAGAAGGAATTAGAGGCTTCGGGAGGCACTCTCGGAGACCTGATGCAGATCCATTATCGCGATGAGGAGGCTATATACATCCGGGCATCGCCTGATCGAGTGACAGTCATATTCTCAACCGTCTTCCGCGAGGAAACAGATAGGGTATTTGGCAAAGTGTTTTTGCAGGTGAGTCGGCCGCGTCGGACTCAAAGGCAGAGTTTCCGTGACATCGCCACCAGGAATTCGTTGATGCTCGACGTCAGCCCAGTATCCAGAATGCCCCCCAAGTACTCTATACTAACCGTGAGCCGCCTCTCGAAATCCGAGATGTACCCGGTCTCCGCGATTCTGAAGACATTGGATATGTCACCTTTGTGCTTTTTCCTCGCCATTTTGCCAAAGGGGATGTATCATACAACACAATCTCGCACATTCAGTTGTTCCGCGACTATCTCCACTACCACATCAAATGTTGCAAGGCTTACATGCACTCTCGCATGCGTCATCGTGTCGCGGAGTTCCAGAAAATCCTCAACCGTGCCAAGACAGAGGTAGCGATCACCGAAAGGAAGACTGTCACGTGAGTTCATTCAGTGAGATTGACCAGGGCTGTCCTGACACGATTGCAGGGGCAGAACTATGGTAGTTCGGTAGGTAGTGCACACGTACTTAGCTTGTCAATGTGATCCAGTGATTTGCGTTTTCTCACGCCACGGTAGACCTGGTCACTTGTTCTTTGGACTGCTACATTATTGTTGGAGTCGATGGACGTCGAACATGTTACTGAGCTTGCGGCGGCATCCAGTGAAAAGGCCGATTCGATTCGCATAACCAGACACGGGAAACTTCGTGTTTGGGTCAAGAAAGCGCTAGAATTTTTCGAAGTGCGTCCCGTCACTCACGAGACAGCAAACATCCAACACTAGCACAGAGCCACCCAGACAGACCACTTGTTCTTTACTCGGCGCCGGCGGATGTCTCGGCTTCCACCATTGCACGTCTGGTCTCCGTTGTCGAGATCATTAAGCGTGAGTACTTGAAAGGACGGGATGTATCCGCAGGCGATGTATCCGGACTGCATCAGTACAACCAGCTCCTATCTGAGCAGCAAGGCAGGATTCCGCTGGAGGAATCCGAGGATCGAAGGGACGCACTGCACCTTGCGCTTGATGGTCATTCACAGTGCGTCCACGCGGTGCTGCAGGCAGAGTCGTTGATTCGAATTGCAGTAATAGCGCGAAGCAGTCATTCGCGCCACACATGAAGATCACACTATCTATCCAGGCCATCATGGGCAACCACGAGAAACGGGAGACGTGAGTTGTACTGATGCATCCGGGCGTTGCGCGACATGCTGAGGACAAGACAGACACCAAGCACCCGCGATCCGTCGCATGTCCAAGGCAGCAAAGGCGAGGATGCGGAAACGGGTGAGGAAGCAGGGCGAAATTGTCGGCGGAGGGTAGTTTTTGTGTTAAACTCTACTCAAAATGGTACTTGTATGACGTAAGATTGGCATGGATTTAGGGTGAAAAATTGCAAAGCTCGAGTTGAACGGTAGTCTTGAAGCCAAAGGCCCGATTCAAACAACTTGCTAGCCCTACCGTATTGCTTGTCATTTTGTTTCAGCGAGCCCACCTCGGCGGTCTGGTCAAGTTTCGGCACTCAGAGGCTGTATTGATTTGTTGCATTATCTTGCATTATCGCGACCGCACCGATATTGCGTCTTGCAAGTCCCGCTTGGTCCATTGAAACCTGCCGGTAGATCTCCGACCTTTTTATAACGGCTTGCTTGGCTGCGCGTATGCCTCGCCGCACCTCTACCCGCACGGTCACGTCTTCTGCGACCCCTCAGGCTCCCGTCATTCTCCAACAACTAGACACCCCTTACGATTTCAACATTCACCAGCTCCGTCGCCATTGGAAATGGGCCGCCTTTTCTCAATTCTTCTTCACGTTCAGTCCTCTCCTCGCCATGTCTGATGTTACTCTCGTCGTAAGTTCGTATCTCATTGCAAGTGCTCGACATTTTCACCATCCCGTCGTTCGTTCATAGGACGTCGAAAACGATCTCGTCCACTCGACGAACCAGGTTCTGTCCCGCATTATGCAGCGCTTGCTCATAACTCTCACCCAAGATAGGAAGATAACGTGAGTACACCCTCGTACCGTTTCCTTTTCGCCCAACGTCAACCACTAATGCCCACGCCCAGGCCTGACAGCTGGCAGAATGCATTGCGACGCCAGTACCAGAGGAGGGACCCAGAAGCCAGCCCCATTGGCCTCGTGGCTCGTTCTCAACATTTCATTGTCGAGTCCTCTCGGGCATCTACGGCACCTCCAGGTTCTCTCTCTGAAGTACCGCTCGACAAACTGGAACGCGAGAATGAATCCCCGGAGCACGACCAGTCTATCACGATCCCATCTCCTGACAACGTAGTTCGCGTCGATGGCGTAGTTGAAGATCCGGAGCACAACTCCATTACAAAGGTTGAGGAAGCGG